>JAVDPJ010416798.1:0-16264 GCA_034780015.1 Urosalpinx cinerea
AACACGCAGGCCGTGCATGCATACGTTGGACATGGTAAGTATACTAGTCAAACAGGAAACCAAATAGGGTTTCTCCTTTTTCTGCTGAACCCTGATTGGGAGAGAGAGAATGCGAGAGAGAGAGAGAGAGAATGTGTGTGTGTGTGTGTGTGTGTGTGTGCCTCCTCCTGTGCTACTTTTGACTTTATTTTATTTTTTATGCACTGACTCTGTCTTTAGGAGTTGTCAGTTTGCGCATGTGTATGTGTTTGTTTGTTTGTGTGTGTTTGTGTGTATTTTCTGCTGAACCCTGATTGGGAGAGAGAGAATGCGCGTGCGAGAGAGAGAATGTGTGTGTACATGCTTCTGTGCTATTTTTCAGACTTTTATCATATTTTGATGAATTGCACAGTCTTTGTCAATCTTCATTGCCTTTTGCACATGATGTAAAACAAATGTCTGTCATCCTCTTACACTCAGCTCATCTTCTTGACATGTGTGTGTGTCTGTGTGCGTATGTGTGTGTGGGTGTCTGTGTCTGTGTGTGTCTGTGTGTGTGTGTGTGTGGGGGGGTGGGTGTGTGTGTGCGGGTGTGTTTGTGTGTGTGTGGGTGTGTGTGTGTGTGTGTGGGTGTGTGTGTGTGTCTGTGTGTGTGTGTGTGTGTGTGTGTGTGTGTGTGTGTGTGTCTGTGTGTGTGTGCCTGTGTGTGTGTGCCTGTGTGCTTGTGTGTATTATTTTCTTTTCACTTAGTTAGTACTACACTTTTATAAGGTTAAGGAATCACCATTTTAGCTTGTAGTATGAGTTATTTAGTTAGTTATTTAGTTGGTGAGTTACTTTTAAGTAAGGTAGTTAGGTAGGTAGTTATTAATATTAGCAAGGTTTTTTTATGTCCAATTATCTATTCTTTTTACAAAATCTGATTGGGATTTCTCTGGGGGACTTATTCTTCTTGCTGTCATTACCAAACAATTATATCTCTCTTTACTGGTAATACATTCAAGTTGTAAAATGAATTGTGTCAGTGCATTACTTATTTTCATTACTTGTGTCTTTACTAGTTAGGCAGGGCATGCAGACATTTGAGGCCAAGTAGATTTCTGTAATCTACTTGTACCCAGGACAAGTGAAAAATATAAGGGAATTTCTAGCCCTGATGCAATGACATTAAATTGAAGTAACACCCACCCACATACACACACACTGGCACACACCCTTAACAGCACTGACAATTTGACAGCATGCAGACAACAAGATGTGACAAAGATTGGCCTACGTACAGTCTTCTAACTCAGTAACTCATTTCATAGACTAGTTTCAAAAGATGAAACAGTTGTCAAAACTTCTTGAACTTGTTCATGCAAAATCATTCCTACATATAATATTCTCTTGCATGATAATCACGACTGCATTCAAAAGTAATAAACTGCAACATTTGTTGACTCACTCGCTGCTTGTAGTTCACTAGTTGGGAACAACAACTTGAACAAGAACGTCTGAAAGTCCAAGAGAACTGGTTTTTCTTCACCCAGTGGCGAAAGTCAGTGCATCCACTCTCTGCTCTGGGTTTTTTTAATGAGCAATTATTGATTTAAACCTTTATTTTGTCATAAGACTAGATTTTCCTGAACTGGCAGAAGTATTTGCCAACGGAAGTTAAAGTCCTATCGGCAGATGGAGGATCGGCGATCTGCGCAACCAAATCTATCGATTTCCGCGCAGATGGAGGATCGGCGATCTGCGCAACCAAATCTTAAGATTTACAGTCGGATCGATAGATTTGGACTATCGGCAATCTGCGCATGACAACGGTACTGTGAGCAAATAGTGGAGAGAGAAAAGTTCCACAATGACCCACAGTTCCCCAGTATTGGGTCACTGCAGAATCTGAAATTAAAGGCCCCTCCTGTTTCCGGAACCACAGGAGTTGTCAATCTAGTTGTAGTTATGTAGTTGGGTGTTCCTTTATTTCTTATCGTGCTCTCCATTTCTAACTTTCTTCTAACTCTGACAAGAGTTACCAGATCTTTAATTAACATGCATACTTGATCTTCTGCATGCGTGCATATAATGGACTTCGGTTTATAGTCTCATGTGAAGGACTTGCAGGGGAATGGAGCCGGTACGATTGTTAGCCACGGTGGAAAATCCCCCTGGACAGAAAAGCTTAATGCTGGATCAAACCCACAACCTCAGGATCTTGAGTCCAATGCAACCCCCTGACTGAACTCTCTGCCTCCTCCCCCAACCCCATGTGACCAATTCAAAGTCAGCATGTCCAAACTCAACTAAACTAAACTAAACTAAACAGCATGTCTTCTTGTCTGACTGATTCACTGCCAGTGTGTCTTCCTCTGATTATTGTCATTATTGTTATTAATTATTATGTGTGCAGACGTTGGCTGTTCCAGCGATTGGTCAACCAGTGTCTCTCCTCCAGCAACGACAGCTGTGCCAGTGCCGACAGTTTCCATGACAACGGTGGCGCCCTCTTGTCTATGGATGGCATCGATATCGCGCTCGGACCCGACCTCGCTGTGGTTGCTAACGGCAACGAGGCGGCGGGGGCGCGACATCTTAGGGAAAACAGGAGAGCGAACGCCGTTGTGCCGTTGGAGTGTACCCGACTGTTGACGGAAAATTTGCAGCGAGAGCTGCGGGTGTGTGAAGTGGCTGCTGATGGGTACTCCAGCAATTACTACGCCTGGACACACATGGCCTGGATTGTTCGCTACTGTTGTAACTGTTCATTGCAGGTGGGTCGTAGGTCCTTGATTTATGTCAGTTTTCTGTGGACCCCTCTGTAGTAACTGATCAGTACAGGGTGAGTCATAGGTCCTTGATTTAGGTCAGTTTTCTGTTTTCTGTGGACCCCTCTGTAGTAACTGATCAGTACAGGTGGGTCATAGGTCCTTGATTTAGGTCAGTTTTCTGTGGACCCCTCTGTAGTAACTGATCAGTACAGGGTGGGTCATAGGTCCTTGATTTAGGTCTGTTTTCTGTGGACCCCTCTGTAGTAACTGATCAGTATAGGTGTGTCATAGGTCCTTGATTTAGGTCTGTTTTCTGTGGACCCCTCTGTAGTAACTGATCAGTACAGGTGGGTCATAGGTCCTCAGTTTATTTCAGCTTTCCATGGATTGATAGGGCCTGGATTATGTGCTACTGTTGTAACTGTTCATTGCGGGGGGTCATAATGAGGTCTTTTATTTATATTGGTTTTCTGTTTTCCATGGACCCCACTGGGTAATTGATCTGTACAGGTTGGTCCTAATCCTTGGATTATGCAAAAATGCCTACTTCAAAATGCTACCATCAGGAACACGCCACATCAAAATGGTGGTGCCCATGGTCTCTTGAAACCTCTCTTTCAACCACTTTTTTTCTTCAGAATGACTTAAATATACTTAAAATAGGAAGATGAGCAATATTATCACAAAAAGGAACTTTGTACCATGTTGCTTCATGCCCCGTTTAATTTCACTAAATCTGCAGTGTATCACTGCAGGGGCTTATTTATTTATTTATTTATGTAGCAAGATCAGGAAACAGATCTCCTTTCAATAAATTATTTGATAATTGAGTCTCATTAAGAGATTATCTGCTGTGGCAATGAAATATATAGCTATACCTAATGTTGACTTTCTTCGCAGACTGAAGTTGTCGTGAGAGAGATGTTGGCTAGTTTGATTGGTATCGGTATTGGTATTGGTATATACTTTATTATCACAGCAGATTTTCTCTGCGTGAAATTTGGGCTGCTCTCCCTGGGGAGAGCGCATCGCCACTAGTGCAGCGCCACCCTTTTTTCATGCCTGCATTGTGTACTTGTTTACCTATTAGGGTGGATTTCTTACAGAATTTTTCCACGGACAACTCCCTTGTTGCTGTGGGTTCTTTTATGTGCGCTGAATGCATGTTGCACACGGGACCTCGGTTTATCGCCTCATCCGAAAGACTAGCACCCAGCCCACGCCCCCTGTGATGACCTGTGTCCAGGTGATACTGAGGGAGCTGGAGCGCACGCAGTCGTGGACCCAGCGTCACATCTCCGACCACAGCGGCTTCCACTATCGCCAGTTCCTCCTCTCCAGCCTGGCCCAGCATGCCTCTCGCCTCCACCGACAGTACGGCAAGTCGGTGTCGGACCTGGTGGATGCCGAACATGACTTTGTCTGCGACCTCATCCACACCTTTCCTGCTCACGAGGCTCTCTGGTACCACAGGTGAGACGACATTCAATTTCCGGTTTATTTCTTACTTTTTTCGTGAAGTTCTCTGGCACCACAGGCAAGATGATGCTCCTTATCCCATTTACTTCTGGCAGTTTCAGTTTCAAAAGTTTTTCCCAAGGTGTCACAGCATTCGGAACAATCTATATACGTTACACCATACCTGCCAAGCAGATGCTTGATGATTGCATAACCCAATGAGCTGTGTCAAGCCTCGGGTGCATGCTGTGAATATTTGTGTTTCTTTAGCTTACTGAACGTTGCCATAAATTGCAGGATCTTTAGTGTGCATACTTGATCTTCTGCATGCATATATACATGGGACCTCGGTTTATAGTCTCATCGGAAGGACTTGCAGGGCAATGGAGTCAGAACCAATATAAACTTCGGGGGGAAATCCCCTTGTAGAGAATGACTCAACCATGGATCAAACTCGGTACCTTAGGATTACGAGTCAGACGCTCAACCGATTGAGCTATCTTCCCCCCTTGGGACTTCTGGCATTTTTGATGAAGCTCTCTGGTATGACAGGTAAGACGACATTCCTTGTCCAATTAATATCTGACATCTTTGATGAAGCTCTCTGGTAAGACGACATTCTTTGTCCAGTTAATATCTGGCATCTTTGATGAAGCTCTCTGGTATGACAGGTAAAATGACATTCCTTGTCCAATTAATATCTGGCATCTTTGGTGAAACTCTCTGGTATGACAGGTAAGATGACATTCTTTGTCCAATTAATATCTGGCATCTTTGGTGAAACTCTCTGGTATGACAGGTAAAACGACATTCCTTGTCCAATTAATATCTGGCATCTTTGATGAAGCTCTCTGGTATGACAGGTAAGATGACATTCCTTGTCCAATTAATATCTGTCATCTTTGATTAAGCTCTCAGGTATGACAGGTAAGATGACATTCCTTGTCCAGTTAATATCTGACATCTTTGATTAAGCACTCAGGTACTACATGTAAGTGGTATTTCTTGTCCGATTTATATCTGAAGTTTTTTCATGAAGCTCTCTGGTACCACAAGTAAGGTTGTATATTCCATGTCCAGTTTATTTCTGACATCTTTCCTGAAGTGCCTTGTTACCGCAAGTAAGATCATGTTTGTTGACCGACTAGTATTGAACATCTCTAATGAAGCTCTCTTGGATCACACGCAAGGTGGTATTTCATGTCCAGTTTATTTCTGACATCTTTCATGAAGCTGTCTGGTACTATAGGTAAGGTGTTACCTTCACCCTGATTTGTCTTTGTAGTATGCGCACGCAGCATGCAAAGACATCAAAAAGCACAAGAAGTCAAGCATCTGCTGTGATGTAAAAAAAACAACAACACATTGTCATCTGCTGTTTAGAAATTTCAAAAATGACATGCCCAACAAAAGGGCTGTCCAGAGTTAAATTCATCATAATGAAACGAAGCCAAATGATGGTATCGTGTCATTCAAACACGCTTTTGATTGGTCAGTTCCTGGATGCAAGTCCAAGAGCAGGTAACCCCAATAGACCATAGTTCTGATCTGTTGGTCTTTATACCACCATCAAGACTGGGCACTCTGTCAGATTTGTCCACCCCAAACGCATGAATATCTTGACACATTAGAACACACATAAACAAGTTAACCACAGATTTGTACAAAATTTATCTTCATCATTAACATTGCTTTTCTCTCCTCCATACAGAAAGAGCATCTTCCACATGATGATGACCTCCACCACGACAAAAGCAGGGGAGGTAAGCACGCCAGTGAACAGAGCCACTCCGACTCTGGCAAGTGCGGTGTCGAAGGGCGAGGGCCAGAAACGCTCCCGTCTGGAGAGCCATTCCCCGCACGCTCTTCGACAACAGGAAATGGACAGTGTACAGAAATCGTTAGGGCAAACTAAGGACAGTCATCAGAAAGCCCTGGCCTCCAAATATGTCGACTGGCTGGAAAAGGTCTTTCCTCTTGCCAAAGACACTTGAAAATGACCCTTCTTAGGGTGTGTGTGGTGATTGTGTGTGTGTGTGTTAGACGTTTGGAATCATGTCTATGGCAATTTGCTGGGATTTTATTTTCATGGAAATTTGCACTTTAGGTGTGTTAAAAAGTGTGTGTGTGTATGTGTTTTAGAGATTTGCAATCATGTATATGGCAATTTGCTGGGGTTTTATTTTCATGAAAGGTTACAGTTTAGGTGTATTAAAAAGTGTGTGTGTGTGTGCATGCATGCATATGCTTGAATTTCATGTAAGTGTGTGTGAGGAGAGAGAGAGAGAGATGAGTGCATGCTTAATTTTATTGCTGTGTTCTGCTCAAAATTCACATCTCCCTTGTCTCTGTTCACCTGTAACCAAGAGCGTAAAACAGGCGTTTTGCATTTTCTATGTATGTGACACGCATTTTGTCACAATTACTTCCTGTCTAAATGTGTCACTCACTCACACTCACATTTCTTAATATATTAGACTTTAATTTTTTTAAAAAGCGCCCATGCATGCATGCATGAGAGGGAGAAAGGTTGCAAGTGTATGTGTCATGGATTGATGATCTTTTTTGTGTATATGGAAGGGTGTCTGTGCATACCCACGAATGCTACTGTTGTTGTTTTATGTGTTTGTGGTTATGGTCACAGTTTTCCATATGTACATAAACAGCTGCACTCATTCTCAGGAAAATATTTATAATGTTATGGTGGCATTGTGTATATATTATTGATGTGTTGTGCATTGGTCAATATTTTCATTTGTGGAACTTTTATTTTATAATCGTTTTTGGTTGGGTTGTTTTTTTTTTACCATGGCTGAAGGATCCATTTTGTCTCATTGAAACATAAGAAACAGATCAGATTTTGTCAAAATGACTGAGATAAAAAATGTTTTAGATATATCTCAAACACTACTTGATAATAATTCTTGCATAATTTTTATTGATTTTTAATTAATGATAATAAATAAATTAACAAATATTGCTTGTAGACTCCGTACAGTGAGGCACTGCTGACTGGGAAATTAAAGACCCCTCCGGTTTCTCGAGCCACAGGAGCTGTCAAGCTAGCTGTTAGGTACTGTAATTGATTGACATGTTGATTTGTTATGGAAGACGCAATCTTTATATTTTAATTCAAAAAAAAAAAAAAAATTGTGCTAAGGCCACTTTGATTCATTAGATGCTCACTGAAACATGCGATCAGTGTGTGTAGTCAAGTCGGTTAGATGCAATCTTTATATTTTAATACAAATTACAAAAAAGAAGCACTAAAGCCATTCATTAGATGCTCACCGGAATATGCAATCAGTGTGTAGTCTAGTCTGTTACCACTTCATCCAGTTTCAGTTTATCGTTTTTCTTTCTCTTCTGTTTCCTCCTCTTTTCCACTGGATTGATGAATTATTTCCTCCCCTTTTCACTGGATTGATGAATTATTCCTAACTTCCCTGTGATTCTGTTTCCTCCTCTTTTCCACTGGATTGATGAATTATTCAGATTATCATTCGTAACTTCTCTGTGATTCTGTTTCCTCCCTTTTCCCTGAATCAATGAATTATTCAGATTATTATTCGTAACTTCTCTGCGATTCTGTTTCCTCCCCTTTTCACTGGATTGATGAATTATTCCTAACTTCCCTGTGATTCTTTTTCACTGGATTGATGAATTATTCGTAACTTCTCTGCGATTCTGTTTCCTCCCCTTTTCACTGGATTGATGAATTATTTCCTCCCCTTTTCACTGGATTGATGAATTATTTCCTCCCCTTTTCACTGGATTGATGAATTATTCGTAACTTCTCTGTGATTCTGTTTCCTCCCTTTTCCCTGGATCAATGAATTATTCAGATTATTATTCGTAACTTCTTTGTGATTCTGTTTCCTCCCCTTTTCACTGGATTGATGAATTATTCGTAACTTCTCTGTGATTCTGTTTCCTCCCCTTTTCACTGAATTGATGAATTATTCAGATTATTATTCGTAACTTCTCTGTGATTCTGTTTCCTCCCCTTTTCACTGGAATGATGAATTATTCAGATTATTATTCGTAACTTCTCTGTGATTCTGTTTCCTCCCCTTTTCACTGGATTGATGAATTATTCGTAACTTCTCTGTGATTTTGTTTCCCTCCCCATTTCACTGGATTGATGAATTATTCATAACTTCTCTGTGATTCTGTTTCCTCCCCTTTTCACTGGATCGATAAATTATTCTTAACTTCTTTGTGATATATTTTGACTTTGTCCCGATATCTAGTGTAGAACTTCAGGTAAAATCTGTGTCAACATATGCAATAATTAATCAACGAAGATGATGTACACCATCTTGGGATAAAGTCACATGACCAGAAGACTGAACCAGGTATTTTTTGACATTGAGGAATCAGTCAGAGACTTTGATGCAGGTGATCAGTAAACAGGTCAATGGATATGTGATGAGGTAGAAATGAAATAAAATAAAAACAGAAACAGGTTTGTTTTTCTTTTGGGGTTGCAATCCCCAAAAAAATCGAAGGCAAGTTGATTTCAATCTTAGCAGTGCCAAAAAAGTTACAGGGATCATTTTCAATTAAAAAAAAAAAAAAGAAAAAAAAGAAGAAGCTAGTAGTCCATTAATTACTGTAGTTAAAGGTTCCTTTGTCATGCTCTCTTTTTCTCAAGTGTTTTCTCATATTTCTGCCTCTAGTGTTCATTCACCTGCCTTTCCCCCAAAATGTTGGCATTATTTTTGGATGAAAATACTGATGTCATCAAAAATGTATGTGTTACATTTTATTATCATGGGTCTTTTAGACCCTGAAATATGAATAAGGTGGTAAACAATGAGGACCAGTGAAGGTTAGGAATCAAGTGGTAAATGGTAAGGTCCGGTGAAAGTCAGGAATTGGGTGGTAATTGATGAGGCCCGGTGAAGGGTAAGAGTCAGGTGGTATAATATGAGGCCTGATGAAAGTTCAGTATTAGGTGGTAAATGACAAGACACGGTAAAGGTAGTGAAAGAGGCCCCGGTCTTACAGCACCCATACACATTAAATGACAAGACACGGTAAAGGTAGTGAAAGAGGCCCCGGTGTTACAGCACCCATACACATGAATAGCCAACAGATCAGCATAAAAAACTATCTGCTGATTATCCTAGTCTAGATAGGTCTTGGCCTTACACGATGATAATTGAGGTAAATTAATCATGGTATGGTATATGGTAAGGTATGTACTTTATAATAATAATACTTTATAATAAAAAATAATGTACTTTATTGTTACGGCAGATTTTCTGAGATAGCTGTTGGTATGCAGTTAGCCAAAGTATATAGTGAGTGCACAAGCAGAAAAGTTCAGAATTGCTAGCAACGCAGAAGCTTTCCACAAGGTGTGGATGAACAAGTAACCGTGACTTTGTAGAAGATGATAGCATGCGGTGTTGGTTGTGCATTTAACATTGAAAGAACAATATTTTCATGATGCACTATTGAATTAAGAATGCATCCTGTGGGGTACATCTGAACCAGAGGTGTGTGTGTGTGTGTGTGTGTGTGAGAGAGAGTACTCGGCTACCTTTTTTTGGTCTTATGAGAGCAGACATAAGCCTAAGATACTTAATTAAAAATGTGTTTAAAAAAGAAAAAAAATGAAGAAAGAAAAAGGAAAAAAAACAACTCATGATATATACTCCTGTAGGAGTAATACTTCCTGCAAATTATATATTCCTTTCCCAAGTTATTTTTAAAAACTGTTAGCTAAGTTGATAGAAATGTACCATGCATGCTTTTGGTTTTAACCAGTTTTGTAATTATTGTGTGTGATATAGAATATGTACTGGCACATTATTGACAATGTGTGGGTGTGGGTGTGTATGTGCCAGCAATGCTACATTGTGTGGGCAGCCAATGCTTCAGGACAAAAAACATGGAGGGTGACCTGTGAAGTGATGTCTACCAGTCTTGTTTACATGCTGAAAAAGGACAACAAAATGGATGGTTGTGTGGTGGAGGTTGTGTTGTGTTGTATTTCTTGTCAAGAAAAAAAAATGCTGATGGTAAGCGGGTTAATGTGTGTGTGCATTATTATTATTATTATTTTCATATTATTGACAGTGTTTGGTTTGTTGATTTCGGTATGCAAGTGGGCACAACGAAAACGCATAGATTTTTTAAATACGGACAGATTTGTTTTAACTAGTGTGGTGCCTGTTAATTCGGTGGTTGACATTTTTAACATGTGCATGATTATGATCATTTTTCTCTTTATGATTATCTGCTTGGTTTTTTTTTTCATACATTTTGTTTTGTACGACTTTTAGGGTTTTCTAAATGGAAAATATATTTTATATCTAAATGGTATACTAAGCTTGATTTTTTTCACTTTACATGATTATGAATGTTCTTATTTTACATGCGGTTGTCAGCATCGATAATGGCAGATAATTCTTCTTCCAACTCTTCTATTTTTGCCTTTTTTCTGTCTCACCTCCCTTTTTTTTTTTAAATACTTCATTCCTTTTAGCACTTATTTGATGTCTGTTCACTTGGAAAACAATATAAAAATTTTGTCCATTTAAAACTGCATTTGTTTTGTGGTGACTTGGAAAGAAACAGAATGATGTCTGTATGTCTGATTATATTATGAGGTCTGTTCAGTAACTTTGTAGCCTAACTATGAAGGTGTATGATCAGACAATTTTTCTCACCAGTTATTTTTTTCAATGTAGTCTCCTTTCAACATCACACACCTATTCTAGCGGCTCAGCAGTGCCTCAGTCCCATTTAGGCAGAAGGCCGTTAGTAATTCTCCTCAGCATTTATGACGTTGTCAGTTGCAAAATGTTGACCAGCCAAATATTTCTTGATATTTAGGAACAGGTGGAAATCAGAGGGAGCCATATCTGGAGAATAGGGTGGATGACCAACAATTTCAGAGCCCCACTGATGAACTGTAGCAATGGCAACAACAGACTTGTGTATGGGCCGCATCGTCTTGGTGGTACAGCACACCTCTAGTGACCTTTGCAAAGTATTCCCCATTCATTGCGTGGTTCTTTGTGTGGCCCTTTTCAAGAAAATCCAGAACCAGAATACCATCTGCATCCCAAAATACTATAGCCTCCAGAGCCAGAATACCATCTGCATCCCAAAATACTATAGCCTCCAGAACCAGAATACCATCTGCATCCCAAAAGACTGTAGCCCTCACTTTACCAGTAGACAGAGTCACCCTTGCCTTCTCTGGAAGTTGTGAATCAAAATGTTTCCGCTGCTTTGAATCAAGTTTGATTGCTGCTTCCATCTCAGGTGTAAAGTGATGAACCCATGTCTCATCCACAGTGATAACTCAGCCAAGAAAGGCGACTGGATCTGTGTGAAATTAGTGCAGATTGCTTCTGAACGTCAGTAGTTGAGTGTGTTTCCCAGTCATGTTAAAATAAATTTGGCACCCACCTTTGTTAAAATAAATTTGGCACCCACCTTATAGAAACTTTACTCATTTTCAGGTCTTTTGTCAGAATGGTGTGAACACTTCCGTAAGAGTGCTGGCTATATGACGGATTGTTACTCTTCTGTCTGCCTCGACCATGTCTTGGATCATAATCATTGTTTCTTTGGCAATGGTGGTCCTTGGTCTGCCATGTGGTGGTCATCTTTGAAGCTTTCTCTTCCCTGCTTCTTAACCATGGAGTATGCAGGAGCATGGTCACCAGCAGTCTTCAACAAGTCCTCAAGTCTTCAACAAGTCCTCATGAATGTCTCTTGTACTTACTTATGAATAAGTCCTCATGAATGTCTCTTGTACTTACGAATAATCCTTTCTTGAACAGGAAGCTTATAATCATCTTCCAAAACTTGAATGTTATCATCCAAAAGGCATATGTGCGCCAAATTTTGTCTGTCTAGCTTAACCCTTTACAGTTGGGGCTACAAACAAATTGAACAATCTTTGTATTATATGTCTGATCTCCACTGATATAAACACCATCCAGAGACATGAATGGTATCCACTGATATGAAATATATCCATTAATATGAAAAGTATCGATACTTTGTTTTATTCTGTTACACCATCCAGAGACATAAATGGTATCCACAAATATGAAATTTATCCATTAATATGAAAAGTATCAATTAATAGTCTGTTTTCCTGTTTATTCTGTTTTCTGTATCATGTTGCATTATATTGTATTGTAGTATTCAGGGTTTTTTGGCCTTTGTTCTGCTTATACCAAATCCAACAAGTGTTTCATATTTTTCACAAACACACGCACACACATACACCAGCCACAAAGAAAACATACTGCTGAACTGTAAACACAGAGTCGGAATACTGTTTAAAATTATACACATGATGAACTGATGTGATAATATCAGTTTCCAACACCCTCTTCGTGAAAATCAATACTGGGAAAAAAAATCTCACCAAAAAAAAAGTATAAAATTCAGACATTAAAAGTAAAATCCAATATTGTACAATAAAAACAAACTTTCCTCCAAATGTATCTTTCATTGAGAACAATCACAACTATTTGGTATTCTATTAAGACATTAGCAATTACTATCATATATACATTATTAATATTATTGTGGTTTTTTTTTATATAACATATACATAAAAATGTACATTACAATCACAAGTATTTGGTATTTCATTAAGATATTAGCAATTACTATCATAAAATACGTTACCAATATGATTGTATTTTTGTTTTGTTTGTACAAACATACACAACAAACAAAATGTATTTAACAATCACATGGTCTCTATCAAGACAGTAGCAATTACTATCATGCATTATCATTATGATTGTGTCTTTTTTTTTAATACCATACACAACAAACAAAATGTACATGCCCTTGAATGATCTTCATGATTTTCCTGAGCAGTAATGAACTCTCATAGATGCATTCTGTATAAATAGATAACGCTACACAAGGAGCAAACGGAAGAAAAACTGACATACAGATGTATGGCCTACTACCAGCAAGAAACGAGTTTTTGATGCCTAGCCTCACTAAATCTGCAGCACGTTTTGCCGCCTGTTGCCGTTCTGCAAGGTTTTCAAGCAACAAAGTCGGCTGATGTTTCTTGTAGCGCAGCAACAACAAAAATGCTGCTTGGAGTAGCGAATGTTCCTCATGACATGTGGTGCGAACCAGCCAATCAAAAGCCAAGTCACCCGCTACAAGCAGCAAACTCAACAGTGGTGTAAACCAGCCAATCAGAGGTAACCCGCTACAAGCAGCAAACTCAACAGTGGTGTCAACCAGCCAATCAGAGGTAACCCGCTACAAGCAGCAAACTCAACAGTGGTGTCAACCAGCCAATCACAGGTCACCCACTGCACACAACAAACTCAACAGGTGTGTAAACCCGCCAATCAGAGGTCACCCACTGCACACAACAAACTCAACAGGTGTGTAAACCCGCCAATCAAAAGCCAAGTCAAAAAGCCAAGTCACCCGCTACAAGCAACAAACTCAACTGAGCACGCACAGAGCTCAACTCTCTGCTATATATTCAATACACGCTGTCACAAGTGCAAAACTGGATTAATGAGCGTGTGTGCAGCAAGACTAAGAATTTAGTTATTTCTTTTTCTTTTTTTTCACATATGCCTTATAAATCCCAAGAGATTTGTATTTAATGCTATATACCTTTGACTCCAATTTGACCTACATTTAATCACACAAAGCATGCTAGCAATGAGGCTGCTAAAAACTAGTTGCACGAATTTTGCAATATGAAGCATACAGTAGCAACTGTTGTTTCTGGTGGCTTTCGTGGCTGGATTGCAAAAGGCCAAAACAACTAAGCTCCCTGCAGTGGGCCACTGTGGACTGTGAAATTAAAGGCCCCTCCTGTTTCTGAAACCATAGGAGCTGTCAAGCTAGCTGCTAGGTAGTTAGAGGTTCCTCTTTCCTGTCAGGCTCTCTTTTCCTCTCTGTCTTTCTTTCTGATTTCCGCCTTCATTGTCCACTCACCTGCCTTTTTCCAAAAAAATCTCTTTAAAGCTCCTTGAAGTCGGAGTAAGGCTGTCTACATGGTGGGATAAAAAACAGTCATACATGCAAAAAATCCACCCCCGAGGTTAGGTAGCTAGGCGCGTTGTGAATTTATGTACTTAAGTTAAGGACGCTCGCAGGAGTTGAAAGCTTGCTTACAGGAAGACAACGACTAAGGTGAGGGTTGGGGTCAGAGGTGAGCGGAGCGTGTGGCCCACGACATGATGAGCTGTGTGGCAATGGCGGTGGGGGGAGGGATGAAGAGGGAGTCGGGGTGCTGGCCGCACATCATCTGGGTCACCTCCCCTTTGGAGAACCAGCGCACGTCCTCGAGCTCTTCAGGGTCCATCTGCCCACACATCACGCTGTGAAAGTCAGTCGTTCACGCATTACAGGTCCTTACAACTCAATTTAAAACTCAGCAGATCGATGCCAAATAACTTTCAAATGAGAAAATCAATGTTAAACTTTGCAGACTGATGCCAGATTACTTTCAATTGAGAAACTCAATTTTAAACTTAGCAGATTGATGCCAAAATTGGTTTAAATTGAGAAACTCAAACTTAGCATATTGGTGCCAAATTACTTTCAAATGAGAAAGGATATATTATAAAACATGCATAATACTGCACACACTCATTCTGATTTAGTCATAATCAGCACCTGCAGTGGGGCACTGTGGATTGTGAAATTAAAGTCCCCTCCTGTTTTTGGAACCACAGGAGCTCTCAAGTTAGAGGTTCCTCTTTCCTGTCAAGCTCTCTTTTTTCTCAATTTTCTTTTTTTTATTTCTGCCTTCAATGTACCTATGCCTGCCTATTTTCCAAAACTGTCTTTAAGCGCCTCGAATTACCTGCATATCCTCAGTGCGGGCGTGAACTATATAATATAGCCCAGCATGAGTGTGGGAAGGGGTATGTTACCTATATAGGGGTGGTAGGAAAGGGGTAGTTTACCTGTATATCCTCAGTGCGGGCGTGAACTATATAATATAGGCCAGCATGAGGATGGGAAGGGATACGTTACCTATATAGGGGTGGTAGGAAAGGGGTAGTTTACCTGTATATCCTTGATGCGGGCGTGAGCAATACAATATAGCCCAGCATGAGTGTGGGAAGGGGTAAGTTACCTATATATAGCATGGGGTGGTAGGAAAGGGGTAGTTTACCTGTATATCCTCGGTGCGGGCGTGAGCGATGCAGCCCAGCATGAGGGTAGCGGGGAAGGGCCAGGGTTGACTTGAGTGGTACTCCACCCTCCCCACCTTCACCCCGCTCTCCTCCTCCACCTCCCGACGACACGTGTCCTCGATACACTCCCCTGACGACACATCAACACACTCACTGTCCAACAACAACAGCTACACAACAACAGGAACAATGGAACAATAACAACAACAATAATAATAATAATCATACTCATATTAACAACAACAAAGATTGCTCAGCATGCTTAATCTGATGAACACAAAAGACCTAGCATATGCAAATAGTCAACATCACCCTCACAGGAATATGAACACACCCGCACACACACACACACATGCCATCTGGGGGGCAGATGGCTCAGTGGTAGAGCGCAGGATTTGTGATCTGACGATGCGAGCTCGAATCTGCCTAGAGGGATATTTTCCTGGAGTTAACATTTGTGCTGACTCTGAAAGTGGTGGCATGGTCGTCTAGCGGTAATGCACCCAACTAGAAATTGAGGGGTCATGGGTTTCAATCCTGTTCGGAGCTTATACCTTCCCCTATCTGCACGTAAAAGAACCCACGGCAACAAGAGAGTTGTCCTTGGCAAAATTCTGTTGAAAACCCACCCTAATAAGTTAACAAATATACACAGGAAAAAAAGAAAAAATGGGTGGCGCTGTACTATGGCAACACGCTCTCACTGGGAAGAGCAGCCCGAATTTCACGCAGAGAACTGCAGTGACTATAAATATCTACCTACCTACAAAATCTAATTGCACACGTGTGTGGCACATGCCCACTGAACCACAAGAAAACCCTCTCCCAGGTCAACTTATGTGCAGACCTGCTAGTGGCTTATTTCCCTTCGTGTGTACACGCATGCAGAAGATCAAG
>JAVDPJ010416799.1:0-10584 GCA_034780015.1 Urosalpinx cinerea
CCCCCCCCCCCCCCCCCCCAGTAGGGATTCACATGGAATGAATGAGGTTGGTAAAGGAGAAGTCTTTGCCTTAGTTCGTTTACGACGTTGAATAATTGCTTAGATGTTGAGCATTCAAGTATTTTGGCGTTGAAGAAGGCCGATTTTGCATGTTGAAAATTGTGTTTATTAGTTTGCTTTTTTAAGGTTATGTTTGTCAGTTTCGTGGTGAAATGTTGTGAATTGTTTAGTTTCGGCTCTCTTTTCTTCGCTTCTAATAGCTGTGGCTGTGCAGTAGGGAACCAGAGAGAGGGTGACGGTTGGAAATTCTGCATCAGATGTCTGGAACGAATTTAACTAGATTGCTAAGACTTCTATGCAACATAAAATCTGCTGACTTTGGGAGTCTGTTTAAGCCTTTCACCGCCAGGCAATTAAGTGTAAATTGATTGTAACTTTTTCGCTTCTGGACCAGGTGATGTTTAAGAACGGCTGGAGATAGGCCTGTAGTGTATGGCCTTTCCTGTTTCCCAAAATAAAGAGCAGCAGACTGGTGGATAAAAGACCATGATATGGGTCACCACTGGGCGACATAAGTACACTTTTCGACTGATGCATAAATGTGACAAAAGCAGTTAAAGGATTAATAGTATGAAGTTGAGAAATTTGATTGACAAAATCGTTAGATGAATGAAATGAGTACGTTGGTTTCTACTAAGACCAGTCATTTTGTTTCTACTGTTCACTTTTTTCTATCAACTAACTACGTAGAATATTACACATTTCTATTTTTGACCCCCACTTGTTTGTGGCCTTCTGCACTGATGCATATGATATGGACCTGAAGGGGATTAACCGAGGAAATCACAGGTCTGCACTTAATATGTTGACCTAAGAGATTAACATAAGCTCCCTCCTTAAATCTGCTAAGCACTGGCCGGATTCAAACAATAGACCCCATGATCACTCTAAACCCCTCAGCTGTTTCACCTATCGCTTGAATATAAAACTATAGGTTTGATTAAACTGTCGGTAAGAACAGAAATGAATAATTGCACATAAATCTGTTTTCAATGCTTGACAACAAACTTACCTACCTACCTAACCTTGCTAGTACATTTTTGCCTGTATGGCCCTTGTGGTGGGTTTTGTTTGTTTGTTTTTTGCTTGCTTTAAAAAAAAAAAAATCCTGCCATAAAGGCAGTCGCACTCCTGACTTCGAGGAGCTTGAGAGATAATTTGGAGGGAAACGGCAGCAAATGGAATCTGAAGGCAGAAAGGAGAAGAAAAGAAAAAAGAAAAAAAAATATTGCGACAGGAAAGAGGAATCCATAACTATGTAACAGCTATAGCTTGGCAGCTCCTGTGGTTCCAGAAACAGGACGGGCCTTTGATTTCAGTCACACTGTGAGGTGCACAGAAATAAAAACAAAAAGCACAAAGCACTCCCAAGCTTGGCAAGGTCAACCACTTTATTGGTGATTTCAAGGTATACTCATCATTGCTACCATCTTATATTCATCTACAGTCAAATATTATTGGAAAGTACCACACAAACTGGAGGATTTCCATTCATGATATGAACAGTACACATTAAGAACGATTGGTATATATCCATATACGCACAGAAGTACAGAATGATTTGTATATAATATTATCCATATACTTACAGAAGCACAGAATGATTTGTATATATATATATATCCACATACGTACAGAATGGTTGTATACATCCATATACTCACAGAACTTTGCATATCACAGCCAGTACTGGAATTAACTAGGGAAGGAGGGATACTGGGAATGACATAATCACATAGGGGCCTTGGGTGATATGTAAGCAAGTGTATGTGTGTGTGTGTGTGTGTGTGTGTGTGTGTGTGTGTGTGTGTGAGAGAGAGAGAGAGAGAGAGAGAGAAAGAGAGAGAGAGAGAGAGTTAACATACAATTCATAATGCGCTTCGAGCCGTAGGAAAGATAATAGACTTATGCATGGATGCGTATGCTCATGAAGTCTTAAATGCATGCATGCATGTGTTTAGGTACAGGAATATGTGCATGCATAAGTGTGAGTGAAGAATCACATGACTATTTTTTTTATCAAGTGAATTGGTTCCTTTTTTGTCATTTTTGGGGGGTTTACTTGTTTGTTTGTTCTTCTTTCTTTTTCTAATCAATGAAAAATGTGTCTGATTGTACCGTTTTTCTCCTTAAATCAAATATACACAAATCAATATTTTGTTATGGAATGCCGTAGAGAGTAATTTTCAAAAGTGATAATAAAGATGTACTTCAGTGATGATAATAAAGAAAACCAACCAAACAAAAACAAAATCAATGAAAAACAAAACAAAAAACCCAATAGTACGGAACTTAACAAAATGCATCTTTTACACAGATGTAGGAAACAAAATCTACTATTCTGCCTTTCTGGAGAGAAAAGTGATACCTGTGTGAGAAAGATAAAATATCATATCAGAATAAGCACACTTGTTCTGCCTGTCTCTATGGCTTCTACATGTATTTTGCAGTGGCACACAATCCTAGTTTCTGTATGTATTGTGTAGTGGCACACAATCCTAGCTTCTACATGTGGTGTTCAGTGGCACACAATCCTAGCTTCTACATGTAGTGTTCAGTGGCACACAATCCTAGCTTCTACATGCAGTGTTCAGTGGCACACAATCCTAGCTTCTACATGTAGTGTTCAATGGCACACAATCCTAGCTTCTATATGTGTTGTGTAGTGGCACACTTCTTCTCGTACACAGGCTTTTAAACTCTTGCGAGCACCCCCAATCTAAACACATAAATTCACAACAAACCTACCTACCTAGCATTGGGGGCAGATTTTTTAGTATAGTGTATAACAGTTGTGTTTTTTTGTTTTGTTTTTGTTTTATTTATTATCCCACCATAAAGGCAGCCACACTCCAACTTCATGGGGCTTCAAAGAAACCCCAAAAGGCAGGTGACTGGACACTGAAGGCAGAAATAAGAAAAGAAGTCAGAGAGAAAGAGCTTTGGTAGCTCCTGTGGTTCCCTGAACAGGAGGGGCCTTTAATTTCACAGTCCGCAGTGCCCTTACTGCGGGGGTAATGGCACACATTCCTAGCTTCTAGGTGTATTATAAAGTGGCACGCAATCCTAGCTTCTAGGTGTATGTAGTGGCACACATTCCTAGCTTCTAGGTGTATTATGTAGTGGCACACAATCCTATCTTGTATATGTGGTTTTTAGTCCCAGAAATCTAAGTTGTCTTTTTTGTGGTTGTTAATGACACACAATTTGTTTAGATATTCATCACACATTTAAACCAATACTGTTGCATGCTTTTTCAATTAAATACACCAGTCAAAATACACACATCACAGTTATCAGTAAATACTGATGTAAAATAAATCATAACAAGCAAAGAAAAGAACAGACTATTCTGCTTAATTGGTGACAAACAAGCTGAAATACTAGACATAAAAAAAAACCACATTAAAACAAAACATAAAAAAAGTCAGGAAAATACAAGCACAGAAGATTTATCTTTCCAACAATCATCTCTCTCTCTCTCTCTCGACTCTTTCTCTCTCTCTAATAAACATACTAGATATACCACACATGTATCTATATCATACCTATCAAAATCAGAATCAATGATATATTTGAGTGAAGCAACAAGCAATCCAAAAAACATGGCAAAATCAAGCCTTCAGGAATGCCAAAAATCACCAAACGAAACAAACTGAAAGAACACAGGAAAATATCAGGATTCACCTCTGTTTTGAACAGAGAAAGGCTGCATAACCAACATATTTCCCTCGTAACAAGACACATAGTGTAAGATACTCAGACACGTGCCATTTATTCCTTCGTGAGATTCAACAGTCATCATTATTCACGACCTCTGCAGCTAAGACCTAACGGGTAAGTCATAAACCTGAAAGAAAACATTATTCTTTTTTGTACCATTATCCATAATCGTAAAGTAACGTTTATTTCACTATTCTTCCTCTTTAATAATTTATGCTGCATAACTATCTAGGGTATTATAATCGAACGTTCTTCCAAAATTTCAGATCTTTCCTCCCCCTGATTGTGAAAAGTTCCAGTACAAAACGCGAGCTGTTTAAGGCTTTGCCTATTTTTCATATTATACTGCAAATCATGCTTTTTTGCTTTCTCCTATCAGTTTTCCCCCCTTCTGCCTGAGTCTCTGTGTCAGCATGAGATGAGATTACTGCTATTTGAATTTATCTGCTGATTTCATGTACAGCAATAACCACTGAATTTGTTATATAATATTCATCATTAATACTATTAATAATCACTCCTGTTCCTGGTCTTTCAAAACCAAATGACTGCAAATAATTCCAAAACAAAAAAAACAAGAGGAAAATGCCCACTAAGAGCGTTGTGGGTTCCTTCAGATCGGTAAATGAGATCTCACCAGCATGTGTGATCATTTGAAGCCCTTTTCCTGGTACATAATAATATACCCATTCTGCTCAGAAATGCTGTGATCCCATATTTCGATAGACATCTAGATACTGGTAGTGGTAGGTAATTTAAGACATTTTCAGGTCAAAAACATTACCATGAGACAATGCGTCCACTGAACATAATAGCTGCAGATCAGACCTCTCTCCCCTTAAAAAACAAAACAAAAAACAAAAACAAAACCCCCACTACCAACAACAAATATACAAACAAAAAACCCTTCTTTTTTTTTTGTTTTAACCCAGCCCTAGGTTTTAAGAAAGTAGAAATAAAAATCAGAAAAGATGAGGAAGGGGGAAAAATTATTAATCTATGCATGGGTGAAAACTTTTTTTTTTAAACACAACAAAAAAGATAAAATTAAAATCACAGATCCAGGGGTGTGTCCAAGCCCCTAGCAATGAACATGGGCAGACATGAAGAACCAAAAGGTAATTCAGTTGATGTGGAATGTACAGGATTTTCCAACTCCATTTTTCTTCATTGTGCTTGTAGTGGTGTGTGTGTGTGAGTGTGTGTGTGTGTGTGTGTTCACATGTGTGTGTGTGTGTGTATGTGTGTTCACATGTGTGTGTGTGTGTGTGTGTGTGTGTGTGTGTTCACATGTGTGTGTGTGTGTGTGTTCACATGTGTGTGTGTATTCAAGTGTGTGTTCAGGTGTGTATGTGTGTGTGCCCGCGTGCATGCCTGCGCTTGCACACATGTGTGTACTACTATGTGTTTCACATTGCCATGAAGCTAAAAAAATAAATTAAAAAAAAAGGAATAAAAAAACCCTTGAAGGTTTACATATTTTCTCATTGAAGAAGGTACACAACACATGGAGGTGCATGGAGGTACATGTAATGGTGCCTTCACTCAGGCTTGAGCCGCCATTCACCGTGCATCATTTGTGCTAGGCGCAAGAGAAAGTGCCGAAAATGACCCATTTTATCATCACTTCTGCAAACCGAAACAACCTCACTTACCTGATCACGTCAGCACAAGTGCATAAATTATTATATCGTTATCAGTGTGATTTTTCCCAAATATCGACGTCGCCTCGTGCAAAATTACATCCATGGGGCTCTTTAAGTTTGTGAAAAGTATGAAAAAAAAAAATGAAAAAAATTCAAATATGAATTTTTCCACCTGACTACAAGTAAAGAAGTGTGCCTCTGATAACTACAAGAACCCACATTCAAAGATGTGCCCAAGCTTCTCTAATGTTTTCAACTTTTAGTCTCACTGTCGCGTTCATCCAAAGACTATCGAGGATGTTCAGGTACTGTGAAGGACGCTAATGGGCTGTCAGGGATCTCCATGATCTCCTGTTAGTTTAGCTTGTGTCCATTTCCCCCCCCCCCCTGATTTTTAGTGAACATATTTCATGTTTCATGAAATGCAAAGTATGAGTATATTGTATACTTTCTGTTTATGTAAACATGCACGCACACACTCACACAGGCACGAATGAATGCACTCACGCATGCACATGCACACGCACATACACACAAACAAGCACACACACATACACACTTCCTTCTAATGCCCCTGAAATTGATGTGTTCATATTGTTCATGGTGTATGTTACAGCTCAGTTAACTGTGGAGACCTTCTCAGGGATAACAACCACAAACTGTAGCTCAGTTAACTAAAGAGGCCCTATCAGGGCAAACCCCCCACAAATTACAGCTCAGACAACTGAGGCCCTATTAAGGGCTGACACACATACATATTATTTATACTGTCTATAGTCCATAAACATTTCTTAAGTATACAGCTTGTGTAGTAAATAACGAATGCAGTTCATACTTTCCGACCAGGACAAAGGAAAACAGCAATTAAATTAAACAAAAAAAGACCATGCTCATTACAATCTGATTGTGTTGGCAAACTGGACTGAATGGTGCTGCTGCATATATATATATATATATCTGTGTTATCATGTAATATACACATATATATTTATCACAAACATTATCACATAAGTACAAAGTATATATCACATAATTCACACACATATTTATCACAAACAATATCACATTAAGCACAAACAAATAAATCTGAACTACATGAGATAAAACAATATTTTACACAATATTTACAGATGCTTTAAAAAAAAAAAAAATGTTGCGGTATTTGCTAGTCTTTGTATACGTTTTTTTGTTTTTTGTTTTTTTTACTGTTGGATGGATTAAAATCAAAACAATCAATGACACATGACGCACAATAAATATTTCTGGGAAAGATTACCAAAAGCAACTGAGACAGAGAAGAAAAAAAGCAATGAATAAGGGTCAAATAAACTCCTTCCCCCCTCCATTCCCCTCCCTCTCTCTCTTCCAAATATGCAAGCATGCAGGCATGTGTACACACACACACACACACACACACACACACACAGAGTTGACCTAGGCCAGCTGGAGAACTATGGTTTTAAAACCAAAAACCCATAAAATATAAATACATGAAATGTAACACATGACAAAACAATACATGTACTGTGTGTATATTATAGCAGACAAGAAAGCAGGCATGCTCACTAACACAAATCTGACATATTTGTGACACATTTAAACACACTCGTAACACATTTAAACACATCTGTAACACACCTAACTGTAACACACTGAAAAACATTTGTAACACATTTTAAAAACATATCTGTAACACATTTAAACATCTGTAACACATTTAAACATAGCTGTAACACATTTAAACACATATGGAACACATTTAAAAACTGGCAATACAGAGCAGCAGTGTTTCTCTTTTCTTCATCACTTTATTGGTAAATAATTTCTTCTTATTCTTGGACGGATTGACAATTATTTCCACACAAAAAAAATCACGGAAGAAACTTTTTAAGTAACATTTGACAAGTTTTTTCCCAAAAAAAACATATCAGGGAAAAAAACACCTGTTGCACTTTTAAAATAGTTCATTCTGTCTTTTCAATTTTCACCTAGATTTATAAACAAGCTGATTTTGTTACTTTTTTCCTTTTTCTTTTCGGAATCCCTTTTTTTGTTTTCTTTTGTTTTGGTGGGGGTTTTTTAGCTGCAAGTACTGTCAACAATTACCTCAAAATCACTGGTAGACAGAGCATAACTGTGAGCCGCGATAAAGAGGACAGTCTCTCCTATAAAATGGATATTCATTTCACTTGTGGATGCCGTTAAAGACTGAAAAGATTTTTCCAGATAGAAAAAAAACAAAACAAAAAAAACACACAGAATACACCAAGTTCTGTAAACTGTACAGCAACAGTTATTAAATGTACTTATTAAGTGTTAATTACAAAAGTCTGTTTGAGGTGATGAATTAAAAATACAGTGTTGGAGGTGGTAACATTTGTAAAATGTACACTTTGCAAAAAAGGTGCCCAATATGCATCACACTGTATACAAACCTGACGTTTATGATTAATGGTGTCACACACACTCACACACACACACACACACGCACACAACACACACACACAGACTTATTTGATCCCCACTCTTTACAAAAACGAACTTTTGCAAGTAGAAGAAAGAGATACAAACAACTCGTGCGCATGTCAACATTCTGCAGGCGATCAGCGCATTGAATGTGTTTATTCATGTGCATGCCCACGAGGCCAAACCTAGTTTATGCGCATTCAAGATCTGTCACGTCGAGATATTCGAAACATAGTACAGTCGTCTTACACAGAGCACAAACAGTTGAAGAACGCGGATTTTATGATGTCCAACTGCGCTTTTGTCTAGGGTTGGATTTGTGAGGCTCCATTCATCCTGACAAAGAGGGGATTAAACTCCAGGCACAGACAACATTAAGTGAGCTGTCATTACATGGACCCACAATGAACAGTCGCTAGATAACCCAGCATGCTTCGCCTGTTGATCCAACACCCCCACATGCCCGTCCATAATAATGTTCTAGTGCTCCAAACAACTGTTCTTTTGTTTTGTTCCACGCGTGCACGCTAAGCGTCTTATTGGTGTTTGTTACTTGTGTCGTCTTGCTTAAAAAGCTGTTAATTGTGTGTTTATGTGTATTGTTTATTTATTTTATTATTTGTTTCTATCTTTGTTTCTTTACACTTATTTATTTGTTTGTTTATTTATTCATTTATTTATATACCCCCCCCCCCTCCCGCCACAAGTCCTTTGCATGAGACTATATAAATCGAGGTCCCGTGTATACATGCATGCAGGAGATCAAGTAATGCACGACGTATAAATGTCCTGAAATTCATGTCTGCATTTAGTGGATTGCGGCAACAAAGAAATACCCATCATGCACCCAAGGCTTGACAAAAGCGCAATGGGTTATGCAGGTGGTCAATTGTGGTTAAGCCACCAGTGTTACAGGAGCTACGTTTTCCCCACACACGTCAGTTTTTTTCACTTTCCAGCTTGGCTTTTCACCTCTCATGATGTGCGGTAAATCGGGGAGGGGGGAGGGGGGGGGAGGGGGAACAGAATCGCTCGTTTAAGCCCATCCTCATGGTCCCCTCGCCCGACCTGATCCGGGAAAAAAAACCTCATATCACCGGAAGAGGCAGTTCAAGGCGTTTTGTGATCGAAATTGTACCTTGTGAGTTGACACAGTGATCCAAGGAGATAAACAATCGGCATTCGTGCACAGTGATCGCTGGCTGGTAGTAACTAAGGAAGTTCGAATCAGTACCTCAGCCTATACAGCCCAGTTATCCTGTCACCGCTCAAATAGCTCAACTGGATGAGGGTAATCGTAATCGTAATCCTAAGGTACGGAGTTCTATTCGCGGTTGAGTCGTTCTGTACAGGGGGTTTTTCTCCAGAAGTTAACACTGTTTCTGACACCATTTCCCTGCACGTCCTTCGGTTGAGACTATAAACCGAGATCCCGTGTATACACAGACCACGTATGCACGTTAAACATTCTGTACACATACTCACACATACCACACACACACAGAGAGAGAGAGAGAGAGAGAGAGAGAGAGAGAGAGAGAGAGAGAGAGAGACGCGCACATGTGCACACACACAAACCACACGCACACACACACACACACGCGCGCACACACACACACACACACACACACATCATATGCACACACAATCTCGTGCACATATACTAATCTAAATAGATACAGACTGGTCCAGCAAGAAGTGTACAAGCACCTCATAGATAAAATGTCACATATAAGCCAGGGAAGAAAATGGAAAAGCTGAAACAGTATACCACAAATACACCCAAACTTGACAGATCCACCCCACTTTCCCAGCAGTAAATCAGCAGATGCGTTTAGCCCGAAGACAAGCGACACGTCGTGTTTGTACCCAAACACTGCCCCCTCTCAGCCACCCGAACAATACGAGAGAGTTCGGAACAAAACAGAGCCTTTATAGTAAATCAATTGCTGATTGTACAGCACGATTAACCTGCCACAATGTAGAACGGGGTTTAGTGAGAAACAATTATGTATGTAGTTACCGATTTCTGATTTTTACTGGTTTTCCCAAGGAGGTATCACAGCGTTTGGAATATTCCGTATATGCTACACCACACCTGTCAAGCAGATGCTTGACCTATATTGCATAACCCGATGCACTGAGTCAAGCCTCGGGCACATGCTGGGTATTATGTGCATACATGATCTTCTGCATGTGTATATACCCCATGTATATACGCATGCAGAAGATCACCACACACCACACACACACACACACATATGTACACACACACATGTACACACACACACACCATCATTCAGATGAGATGATTACCCAAGCTCCTGTGTGTAACGCTATTGTAGGTAAAAAAGCCCATGGCAGTAAGAGTTGCACCTGGAGAAAATTCTGCAGAAAAAGTACCTCTCTCATAAGCAAACTAAACGTACTTGCAGACAGGAAAAAATAGGTGGTGCTGTACCAAGGCTGTGCACTTTCTCCCGGGAAAGTGGCACAATTTTCACAGAGAAATCTACACAATATAATGCAACACAATAAAATACAATAAAGATATAAATACAAGTACGCATGCACACACACACACACACACACACACACACACACACACACACACACACACACACACACACCACACACACAAAACACACACACACAAACACACAAAACACACAAACAACACACAAACACA
>JAVDPJ010416909.1:0-10569 GCA_034780015.1 Urosalpinx cinerea
CCCAAAAAAAAAGAAGCAAAAACAAAAAACATACAAACAACCAAACACCCTACCCTACCCAGAAAACAACCATCATTTGAACACCGTCTAACTCCCGACCAACCAGAGATATATAGCTAAGGTCCATGCAACCAACCAACCAACCAAACAAACAAAGTTCGATCGTACTCACAGCCCAGGGGGTAGGACGGCTGCTGTTGCAACTGCATCAAGGCGGCCTGCTGGTAGGCGGCAGCGGCGGCCGAGGCTGAGGCTGGGATGGCAGCGGGCTGGTAGATGGTGGGAAGGCCCCCCTTCCCCCCCAAACCTCCTCCCCCGTCCACGGCCAGACGTTTGTAAGGGGGGATCACGTAGGGAGGCTGTATATGTAGTTGTGGGAGATGGGTGGATAGAGATAGATAGAGAGGGAGAGAGAGAGGGGGAGAGAAAGGTGAGTATGGTTAGTTTCAAGTATGTTTTTGTTGTTGTTTGTTCTTTAATTCTTTTTATGGAAAAAAAAAATCAAAGAAATAAAAAAAATCAGCACATACACCCTGACAAAAAAAAAAAAAAAAAAAAGCCACCCCCTTTCCATGTGAAATAAAAGAAATGGACAAAGAAAGACAAAAATACACCCACTGAGAATCTGATAAACACCCCCCAAAAAATGTCACAAACTCATGTCTACACAAATTATAGTCCCCCCACCCCCTTCCCCAACAATTCCGTACTGATTCAAATATTAACATGTCCACCCAAAGACGTACACAGACATACACCCACAATCAAATATAAGTGTAACCTCAGCATGTACTATGAGAAATACCTTTATAGTTTGACTGTCTATTGATTTGTTTATATTAAAGAGATAAAGCATTTACAGTGTGATGAACTCAGTTTACTACATATGTATATCAATACTTTTAAGTACAGTAATTACACAAGCCTTCACTAAAAAGTAAAGTTTGGCCATTATCTTCTTTCATTACAATTTTTTTTTATTCAAAATGGCGATAGTGACCTGATGTTGATAGTTAATAGAACTGCCACATTTGGCAATTGAAACTGACCTCGTTCCGTTTTCTATCAAAGGCATACGTAAATATGAGTTTCATGACATAATCATTTCGTGACGATTTTTAAAGCTCTCAAAACCCACTCAGCCAAAATCTATATCTATATTTGACGAAATATTCATTATCAATATCAGGCACATTTTTGCAATATATCAACATCAAGGTATCATTTTACATTTATCAAAATACATCATATTGATAAAGTGTAGCAAGAATAACATTATAAGTGGAGTACAACAACTCATGGGAATTTTGCGCAATCACGTGACAAACATACACTGCTGTATACATTTATTTGATGGGACTGAAGTTTTAAGCCACGTACTAGAACATTTTCATGAACGTGAAAAATAAGTTAAATGTAGCAAGGCCTCAAAATAAATAAACAAAAATGAATAAACACAATTAGGGAATATATAAACAATGCTAAATAAATAAATAAATAAAATAAATATGAAGAACCAACGACCATGCATTAATGTATGTCTGTAAGCCAGATTTCAGACTGATGAAAAGAAAATTCCTGAAATTTTAATAGAAAAAACCCATATAAACTCTTCATTTGCTTATTATAAGATAACAGGTTTTTGTTTTTTTAATCATTTGATTATTAAATACATTGTTATGTCAACAATTACTTTTTGTCTAACTGAAGCCGTGATAGGCAAACCTTGGAAATGAACTCCTTTTTACCAGAATCTCAAAACTTTTGTATCCTGTTTTCACCAAACAAATATGAAATCCATGTTTGCTATCAACAAATAGCAATCAAGCTTGATTTCGATGTTATAACAGAAAAGTTGTATCCCTGAACTCATTTCCATCAGGCAATATCTATAGGGAATCCTCAGACACTGACTTTAAGAGTCTACGTGTGCAAATGGAAAACGAACATGCAGAAGCAATGAAAAAGATCAACTCTGAATTCCCCATTTTCAAGTCAAAATCAAACGTAATTCACTGTATCAAACTTTATACTGAATTTCTGACATCGTTTGTATTAATCTAATCTTCAGATTTTCTTTGAAACAATACAATCTTCTGACTTTGTTTTCAACAGTTTAACCCTCTTTCTTTGAAACAATACAATCTTCTGACTTTGTTTTCAACAGTTTAACCCTCTTTCTTTGAAACAATACAATCTTTTGACTTTGTTTTGTCTGTAACAGTCTGATCTGACTTTCTTTGAAATCCTAATCTTCTGGCTTGGTGTGAAACACCCTAATCTTCTGGTTTTGTTTATAATAACAGTCTAATTATCTGATTTCGCAACAAAACATCTTCTGCTACTTCGTTTGAAACAACCGAGTCTTCAGGCTTTTTTGCAGCAGTTTACTGATCCCACTTTCTCTGAAACAACACAAATCTCATATGCAAAGAACGTAATTTCAGACTTCCCAACAGTCTGATCTGACTTTGAAATAGCCTATTCTTATTACTGCTTTCGTTTGTACTGCTTTTGTTTGTAAAAATAATGTGGCATTCTGACTTTTGCTGGCCAAAAAAACCCACCTTTCTCACTCAATGACAGCCTAATGAAAAAAAACCTGACAGTATATAAAGCAATGGAGGTTTCGTCATGTGATTTCGCAAACCCCAAACTGCCATCCGGGCATTCTACAGCTACATGCAAAGCATCAAGGGAACAACAGTACCAGAACGAGCTCTTCAGCCGAGTCCCGCAGGCGTTTCTTGCTTTGGGGCACGACCTCAACCACTTGCGGCTAATTAGTATGCACAGCACATGATGGCATGGACCAATGAAATTGTCAGCAGCATGGCAGGTTGTAGCACACACAACAGCAAGCAGCAAGGCATGACGGGGTGATGGAAAAAAAAGAGAGAGACAGAGAGAGGCACCATTGATAAAATCATCATCATGCAAATATAATAATAATAATGATAACGGTAAACATTACAACGCTGATGGTTAAATCCTGCTCACAAAAGCAAATACGTTTGATAACGTCATGCTGTGGTGATGGGTAAAGTTGGTGCTTTTAAATCCGGGCCAAAAATTGGTACCGTTTCCTCCCCAACAAGATACAACAAAAGCATCAACAAAAAACAAATAAACAAAAGAAAAACAGATTTCAGAACCAGGAAATTAACAAACTGATTAAAAAAAAAAAAAGAGGGGGGAAATTTGTCTTCAATAATTATGTCAGTTGAGTGGGACAGTGTCGAGATGTAATGGTCAACATTATTGGTTAGTATTTTAATGAATTACATAGTATTCCACGTGAATGGGCACAACCGATAACCCTTGACAGGAAAAACGAAAATAATGGACAATTTTTTTTTTAATTCTTGTCCATCGAATTTAGCACAGGTTACAAGTCTGAGAACCAAGGAAGGAATGTTGGTGTATGAAAAGACTGATTCAAAAAAATTACTGTAATCTGTCTTCCTCTTCCCTTTTTGTTAATTTAAAACAAAAAGAATGCTGATACTTAAATGCCAAATATGTAACCATGACACGTCGAATCAGAAGGTAACAGAAAAACGATTATTTTGTTTCTGAAAAGGGAAACATATTCCCGATAAAGTTCATATTTAGTGAAGTGCAAATGCTTCGTGTAAATATTTCCACCGCTTCAGAATATAAGCAAGGAATAGAAAGAAATTGAAGCATCTATTTGTCAAGTGATCCATTAAGATGATCACGAAGAATACTGTGAATCAAGCAGCCTAGGGTCTCAGTGGGTTGTGAAAAAGATCCTGGAAGAATGTGAAGTTAAGGGGAAAGTTTCCTCCAATGTTATCAGCATCAACGAAACTTATAATAAGCAAATAAAGCATAATATGTAAAAATAGCAACAAATTAATAAACAAAAGGAAAAGAAAATTATAAAGAAATAAGGAAAAATAAAAAATAAATATATAACATAAATGCTAAAGAATCAAACAGATATGGTGAACACTCCAACTACTCAGAAACTATCAGTGACCCCACACACCTAACACACGAGGGTCACTTAAGCAGCAGCAGAAGACCAATAAACAAATCAGTCAAGCATGGATATACAGATTACGGGAATGGAAGTGCATGCAGCCCACAAAACAGTGACTACTTCAGGCTTCTCCAGTGCAAGCCTAGTATCACGTCTATTCCAGATCCACACTTCAAGATGCAATAATGCCCGACCACTTCCACCCACGATACCGACCACTTCCACCCACAATACCGACCACTTCCACCCACGATACCGACACACAGCAGGGAGGTCTCATCATGCATACACCACGTGCTTGTGTGTAAAGTGTCATGAGTGATGGAAGAATAAAACTTGTTTGATAAATGTACACACTTCGTTAGAAATTTACGAAGTTGTTCCATACTGTACTGCAGAACTGGTAATCGGTGTCAACCAATATGAACTGAGAATGAACTGAGCAAGATAAACGCTATATAATACACTGTGACTTGTTCCCTTTGTATAAAGTTTCCAATTTTAAACTTATATCAGCCACGGCTGAGGTACGAATGCTAATACAATTCACTGGAACTTCTCATTTTTATAGGTTTTCATTTGTTTCCTGTATCGTTTTTAGCTAATACCAACCATGGATGACGTAAAAAAGAATGGGGGCGGAATCTATGTGTCTTTTGTTCTGTCTTTTTGTTTGAATTTTGTTTGATTTCTATCAATTTGGGTATCACAACAGCAACATCAGTTTTAACTGCCACATATTCAAAATTAATGTCAATTTTTTAATATCACAAACACAGCTTCACCTTAAAAGTATAGTCAGTGTAAGTTTTCATTTCATGTTTGTTAAAGGTGTGTTTTTAAGTATCAGTTGCAATGAATGCCACATCTAAATGACTGGCTGGAAAATCAACTTCGTCAAATTCATCATTTCATTTAGAGGAATGGCTGGAAAATCAACTTCGTCAAATTCATCATTTCATTTAGAGGAATCAATCACTAACAGAAATATCAACTTTTTTCATTTATGCTAGTGATCTGCACTGGGTGACCCTCGGTCTTTGAGACCAATCATATATTTCATTCTGTAGACGAATCCATTAACTGACTGTGACGAAAATACCAGATTTACCGTTTATCCTTGTGATTCGTACTGGATGAAACCCAGTCTTTGAGATAAATCATCGTATCTATAGTTTTGTTATGAATCATGATTTGCAATAATACACTGTTTGCAATAATACACTGTTATGCAGCTATCATTTTCCTTTGATGCTTTCTCACTGCATAAAGGCCACCTCGTACACTTTTCAAAACTCTATCAATACACTGTTGAGTGCACACACACACACACATTGAAAATATATGTATTTCTCTTGTGCATTTATTTCCATAAACAGAAAAGATTACTGACCGACTTCTAAATTTGGACTTTATGTTGATATATGCGTAAAATTAGTCTGTTTAAGAAGTTTTTGCTTTATTTGTTTGTTTGAAAGAACCAAAACAAACACTCAAAACACCAAGAGATAGTTGTGTGGTAATTTTCGGGCAAAGCCCTTCTTCAGCCACTTGTATTAATTACGTCATGTTATGACAAACTATTACTATTACATCACACCCAACTCTAGCTATACATCTTTTGTATTAATTACGTCATGTTATGACGAACCATCACTATCACATCACGTCCAGCCCTTTTTGTTTGTTTGGGGAGAATCTTTCAAAAATTACCATTTTTTAATATAACCAGTTGTTTTCGGTTATTGTTTTTGTTTGTTTGTTGCTTTCATTATTTTTTGTTATGTGTTTGTATTTGGTATTTGTTTCGCTACGCACCAAACTGTATCCATTTTAAATGACTGTGTACAAGAAAACCACTTGTAATCCATAATTTGAAAATTTGTGAGTACATAATATGCCTGATTTCTTTTGTTTCAACCTTTCCCTGAAAAAATATTTGATTACACTGTCCCCATCCCATATGTCATAAAAATGTCAAAAAGTATTTTCCGTTGCTTTACTTCTCTACGTCGTTCTAATAATAATTATATTAAATTTATTACAGTGAGGTGTATAACTGAAGAAGGGTGTGTGTTAAAGTGTAGTGCCCAAAATAGAAAATCACTTATGACGTTGTTGTTACAAGATGATATGACTTCATCACACTCAAGATGAACTTGTTATAAGCATTGCTGTTGCTTAAAGTATACTACTTATTTTTCTATCTAGTCTTAAACAATTTAAAAAAATGTTACTGTTGCCAACTGATTACTGATTATTCTGAGAAGAGATAAAAAATAATTAAAACATTGCACAGTGGGTAAGATTTTAAGCTGATATAAAAATCCAGTCCCAAACTATATGCGGAGATATCAAACTTACACAACTGGAATATTTCAATGGCCGTTTATCTTATTATGAAGTGCCAATGGGGAAAAAAGGATGTGGTGTGTGGAAAGTGCTTTAGGCACTGAGAAAGTACCTGATGGTTTCAACAACATACCAACACTGAGACCATTTGCCATGCAGAACAACAGAACAGGGATGCTGAGTAAAAGAGGGGGGTTACAAAAGGAAATCCCAAACTTAATATGAGCAGCTACAGAGCATAAAGGCTTCAAAACCAAGACCCAAACTGATCGTACAAGAATGAAAGAAGGGTAGACAGTGAAAGGGAAAAAAACCTATGCCATTTCCATGGAAACAATCATGGAAACAACATAAGGGAAAAGCAGGCAGGCAGGCAGGCAGGCACCCCTACCACAGCCTGGGCAGAGCCTGAGGAGGACGCAGCAGCAACGGCGGAGTTAGCTCGTGACTGAGCAGCCTTTATCTGAGACTGAAGGTGAGGCGGTGGGTGAAAATATCTACACGAATCCCGCGTACACTTGTTCTTCACATAATCCATACACACCGTCACCTGGTTCTCGCCACTCTCCACGCTGACGTTTTCGGTGGGGTGCGCGTAACGACAGTCACTAGGCTGTCGCGAGCAGGTGCCCCTTTGAAACTCTCGACACACCTGCAAGAAGTCCACAAGTCGGAGACTTATCCTACATTCACCATCGTAAGGTATCTGGTAAATCTTCATTTTCATGGCAGATTTTCTCTGCATAAAATTCGGGCTGCTTTCTCCTGCCTGCATTTTATGTATTTGTTTGCATTCATGTAGGGAATCACCCTAAACTCACCATTTTCTTTTTAGCAACTCCGTCAGTGCACTTGAAAGTTTAGCTGCAATCTGTTTTTGGACCTTAGCTGTCAATCGGAAAGCAGTTCTCATCGCTGGCTGCAAGGTTCATATAAGTGTTGACTGTTGTCAGTAATTCATTAAAACATGTCGGTAAACCAGTACATACAAAATGCTTTCAAAGATCATGTAAAAGATGACCTATAATCTTTAACATTACTTGCTGAAGTTTCTGCTGGTTGAAAGGTGTTCGACTTATCAACATAGGGCACAGTCATCTGATTAAGAGAACAAATGACATCCACGGTGAAAATATAAGATTCTGGACTTTGGAAAGTGGACACATAACGGCATGGAAGGAATCCTCACCCCCACCCCCCAATCTTGGCCACCAAAATTTGTATCCTACCATGGGAGCACAAAACGACTATGAATTAAATATCACGGTAATTGTTGGGAAACAGTTTACCTTCTGTGAAAATGTTATTGTGTGCTGGAAATTGAGTTATCGGGCAACAATAAAACAGACTAGATGTGTGAAATCACAGGCAAATTTGCTCTCTTGCGTATATGTCTTAGCAAAGCCAAGAAAAAAAAAGTAAGAAAAAAAGTATAAAAATGATCAAACAGTAAAAACCAGTATAAACTTTGGCTTAATGACTTGAAATGGAGTCTATGTTTATGTAACAACTCACAGACAGGAAGAAACATGTGGAAGAATTTCCGATGATGTCTTGAAAAATTTCTCTGATTATCTTACATCTGTTTTGCAAGATGCTCGCACATTGTACAATGATATTTTGTAGTTCAAAACTATTTTCCAAGCTTCTTCGTAGTTTACCTGCATTGTCACCCTATTTCTGACTTGCCAATATGGCAAATCCAGACCATCGAACTGGGGGAGAAAAGTAGAAAATACAAGCCAGCTATCCACCACACAAGAGAAAAAAATCGACCTAATTTATCCTTCAAACTGAAGACCAAAATCATAATCAGATTTCCAGCAGTACTTCAAGTAGTCAGCTTTTTCAAGTGTGAAGGAGAGTACGACATACCAAAATCGCCAGAAGATTTCCACTAGTACTTCAAGTATTCTGCTTTTTACAAGTGTGAAAGGAAGTATGATGTATCAAAATCACCAGAAGATTTCAACAGGTACTTCAAGTATTCTGTTTTTCTAAGTGTGAAGAGGAGTATGATAGTTATATCAAAACCATCAGAAGATTTCCACCAGTATTTCAAGTTGTCTGCTTTGCCAAGTGTGAAGGGGAGTTCCCTGTCTTTTGTTCTTCAACCACCGGTGATGCATCCAGTCAACGAAGCCATGCCCCAAGGATACCTTATTACAGTCAAGGAACCTGAAGACTTCAGTTCTCCAGGCAGTAACGTTTGCCACCACGGCTGCCAGCACCACCCCACGTTCAATTACAAATAGTGGAGCAAGGAAAATCTACAACATTAGGCAACTTAACACTGGAATTTCACTGTTGACATGTCAAGCCTACGCCTAGTACATTATTCAAAGCACAAAGATGGTAAAAATTGTTGCTGCCCATAAAAAGAAAATACATGAGATCACTTCAAGCTACTCTATCCTTGAAAGAGTCACAAGGGCTGTCACGCAACTGCTCTACTGGGCTGTATGGAAAACTAGGGTCAAACGGCTCACAAACGCAAAGGCGACTGCCTACCTATAAACTGTCCAATGTTGATTCCACCATAGACAAAATTCTCCAAACCTTTATCAAACCATCAATGATTGAGTGGGTGGTAGTCTTCTGGCCAAGGTGATACCTCATGGTCCTCTATTCCTTCACAGGGCCATGACCGCAATCCGAGGTGGTCTATTCTTTCAGTATAAGCTATAACAAGTTCACCAGTACTGTTCTTCCTTACTAGGGGATATAGACCTGAAGCAAGGGACTGGGGTATGTATGCTGCTACTCCCTCTCCAGAGAAAACCCTCTGCTACCAGGTGAAAATATCAACAGCGGTAATCAGTGATACAGAGCAATGCAAATCAACCACAACAGCCGCTCAGGATAGCCAGGCTAAGCAATCAGTGTGTAAACACCAGCCAGCAGCAGACTGCACGGAATGGTAAGAACAACGAGCAGGGAACCTAAACATAGAACAGCACCAAGCAGTCACAGGTTACACACTGGGAACAGAAAGTAGCGAGGAAAAAGGCGGCTTGCAGGTTTGTGGATGGCACAACTGAATAATACAGGCTGTCACACAAAGGCGGCTTGCAGGTTTGTGGATGGCACAACTGAATAATACAGGCTGTCACACAAGCTGAACATGTATGCACCTTTTGGGAAAGGCGGGGAGGAAAAAACCATCACCTTGTGCGATAATCAGGGAAGCCAGGTGAAAGATAAATGAACAAAGAAAAAGCGGTGGAGCGGACGGAAAAAACGGCGCCAGTCCAGACACAATAAAACACAAGAGCGCATAAACTCAAGACAGAATCAGCAGATTCCGAAAAGCAGCAGAGTTTGGTGTGTCAGCAGCAGGCCGTTAAATCAGACATGAGCTTGGCAGCAGCCTTTAAACACACTGCCAGCTGCTCACTCACCACGTCCAAAACATAACACTCTGGGCTGAGTGTGGTTAAAATGCAAAGCATCAACTTAGGTCAACTCAAATCAGGCCAGTAACAAGACATGAGTAATGAAAACATGAGACTTATTCAGACCAAAATCAAAACATCAGAATTACTCATGCCAAAAATCAAGATAGATTTCTTTACAACGAAATCAAGATTTTACTTTTGGCAATATCAACCCCCAAAAGACGACACGATCTTCAGGTTAGGCCACACAGAAGGCATGACTTTCCAATCAATGGAAAGATCAAAATGCGCCAGGACACAAAAAAGCAGCTATGTCTTGTGCAGAAAAACACACAGACATCACCCAAACATAAAAAAGATACCAGCATCATAGACAAGAGGCAGAGCAGCGGCTTGGCTTCAAAGACAAAACGTAGAAGCAGTAGCCTACTCTTGCAAACTAAAAGAAAAACAGGTAAATGAAGGACAGAAGACGGGAGGAATGCAGCAATGGTGTGTGGCCACTGACAGACAAGGCAGCAACAGGCAGAGAGGCAGGCACACCTCAAAACACTGAGCAGAGGGTGGGGGGGCACAGCCTGGAATGTCACTAACCTGGTAAGATGCTGGGAGATAGGTTTCGGACAGGGAGTGTTCGCATCCCGCCTCACCCCCACAGTCAGAGAGGCAGTGTGTCAGCTATACACGGCCACAGAACACACACTCACTCGTCAACATACGTCAATTATATCCATACCTAACCATCGCCTTAACACTTTGTTTCAGAGCCAGGGTGCAAAAAAGGGGGAAAAAGATAGAAAATCGACAAAA
>JAVDPJ010417020.1:0-10566 GCA_034780015.1 Urosalpinx cinerea
TAATGATACGGTTCATATTGTAGTTCTACTACTAGTAGTCATACTAGTAGTACTACTAAGTACTAGTACTATGACTCCTCCTTCTAAAATCTCCTCCTCCTACTACTATTACTACTACTACTACTACTCTTCCTCCTCCTCCTCCTCCTCCTACTTCTACTACTACTACTACTATTACTAAGGTGTGCAGTGTCCCAGGTATTGAAATATTCACTAACAGATCTGCCACATCGGTGTTGAGCTGGAGCTCTGCAGAAATCATAATGTTGGTGTTTGCAGGGTACACTACATTGACAAAGTGAAGTGCTACAGCTGTGGAATGGAGCTCTACAAAAATCATGTTGATGTTATTTTGCAGGGTGCAGTGACAAAGTGAAGTGCTACAGCTGTGGCGTGGAGCTCCATGACTGGAGCGAGGAGGCTGAGGTGTGGACCACCCACGCCACGGTGTCTCCCACCTGTCTGCACATCATCAGCGTCAAGGGCCAGGACTTCATCGCCCAGGCTGCCGACCTGCAGGTAGGTTTTTTCCTATAGCCTTGGATTTGCTGCAGGAGTTTGACTTTATGTTTTGTTTTGTTTTGTTTTTAAACAGTCTTAAATCCATATGCTGATTCTCTGTTATTTTTCTTAAATAAGTTAAAACAGAAATGAAAAGTAACTACAATAAAATGTATATAGGGTAAAGTTTTGTTGATGTTGAAGCTGCCTGTTGTGTCCCAAGGGAGAAAGTTTTTTGTTGTTGTTTTTTTAAGCAAAGGAAGGAGTATAACATTTTTACAGTACAGTCCTGGTTTGTAGATGTGCATGAACTGTTATTGTCAATGGTGAGATATAAACATTTAAAGAAGAGGTAAGATATAAAGCAGCTTTTTTGTTTCACTCAGTAAGCAGCAGGTTTATTCAGATTTATTCAAAAGCACAAAAATATACAAATTATACCTGATTCGGTGATTAAAAACTAATGTTATGCTTATTTTTGTCACATTGAAACTTAATAAAATAAAAATATTAGATCATTAGGTGCCTCTCTTTCCTTTTTTTAATTTAAAAAAAAAAATGTTTATAGCATTTCAAGTTTTTTACATACTGTTAAAGAAACACTTGTGTTTACCTTCAGTCTACAAGGTATATATTTGATAACTAATCCACTTGTTTGATGAGTTTTTAGAATGAAGTTTCTGTCAGTTACATCACTATGTGGAGTGTTATGAATCAATATGAAGTCACATATTACCATACACACAAGTTTTATTACTTTTTGCTATGAGAATTTTGTGGGACCTGCCACTCTTTTCCCGTAGTAAAAGCTGGTCCTTGAGTTTGAGACACTACAAAACACTGCTAGAACATATTAATTTTGAATAAATAAAATCTGTTAAGATTTGCAGTCCATGGGAAAAGACTGCACATGTCTCTGAAGGCCTGTGTTATTTCCCTTGGATTAAGACTTGACAGATTGTTTTTTTGTTTTTTTTAAATAAAAATTCAACATTGTATTACTAGTCCTCACACAAGACCGAGCATGTCATTTTGAATTGGCAGAGCAACATCTTTTTAGAGAGAGTACAAGTCCAATGAGTTGGTATTTCCATTTTTTCAACATTCAACAATTGTAAAATCTTTGATCATACACTTAATAAAATTGACAAAAAATTGGATGACTATATTTATATATGAATACCCCAATTCATATATAACATTCTATCAAAATAAAAAATATGAATACCCCAATTCATATATAACATTCTATATGAACGATATTTTTCACTTGGGGTGATTCCCCCATTGTCTGCCAAATCACTTAGTGGGTGCGGACGTTAAACCCTAACTGACCAACCATTTATATGAATTGTCATTCCAAATACCTTTTGTTTGGTAATAATGAATATTGACATTGTGTGTGATGTACAGTGGTATGATTCTTTTTTCATGAACTGTTTTCTAAAGGGGAGATATTGAGAGGTAACATGAACCATAATGTGTCGGGGAAAAAGTAGATAAATGTTTGCTTTGTTGTTTGGCAGGTCCTTGCTGAAGTAAAGTACCCTAAAGATTCCAGCCCCGGTAAGTTCTGGCTTAATGTTGGCCTCATACTTTTTTCTGTTTGTTTGTTCATTGTTGTTTTTTTGTTGTTGTTTTTTGTTGTTTTTTTGTTTGTTTTTTTGTTATTGGTTTGGGTTTGTTTGTTTTTTTGAGGGGGCTCTTTTTCATCTTCTTCTTCTTCTTTATTAGTATTTGTATTATTACTACTACTTTGCTGCTGCTTTCATTATTATTGTCCATGTTACGTGTTGTCATTGTCATTATTCATCAATATTATGATCATTGTTCTGCTAGTTTCAGTTTAACAGATAAACAGTTAAATGTTTGGTGTAATGTAGTAAATTACAGCTATGGAATATTTCAGGTCTGATTCTTATTATAGACATTTGTTTCAATCGTTTTGTTGCATTTTTACTGCTTGCTTTACAAGTACACTTCCACCACAGGACAACATAATATTATAATGGTGCCAGCCACCTTGGCGTAGTGATTAGTGCACTGGTTTACCAGTTGAAAGGTTTTGAGCCCCGGCTGACTCCAGTCCAGAGTGAGCTTGCTATGGGCTCAGTGGGAAGACAGGGACCACACAGTCAAGCATCATCCACTTTACGTATGCAATTTTGAGAGTGTTGCTCATGTTGTCTGACCAGCACTGCAGATGTCTGTATCTCTTAGGATACGTTATGAACGGAAGCATGGAGTACAGCCCTGTCACATAGTCTCAAACCTAAATGGGCCTCCATAGCATCATTGTTATCAGGGCCATTATTATTCATCATCATGCAAATAAAAATAAAATTGTCTTTGATACTGCGGCATGTCACAGAGGATGGGGGAGCAAAAAATATATGTATGTATTATAATGACTTGTCACTGTGTGATTGACAGGTGGTGTCAGCAGCAGTGATGGGGTGGTGGAGGAGGAGGCGGGGTCATCAGGGCTGGACATGGCAGCCGTCAAAGCCGCCCTTGCATGTGGGTACACCCTCCCGCAAATCCAACACGCTATCGTCAAGTTTTTCTGTCAGACTAGTGAGTTTGGACAGTGCTTGCCTAGGAACATTTGTTTTTTCGGACATACAGATGCAGTGATTTTTTTTCTGGAGAAATGAGAGGATACAGATCTGTGATCTTTTGATAGAAAAAAGGTTTCTGTTTTAGTTTTTGATTCGAGGCCTAACATATGTTTTTTCCTTTAAAATGTAAACTGCTTCAAAAACTAGCTCTGCAAAGCAAACAGGTATGATGAAAATGAAATAAAAGAAAAAGGTTGTATATTTGTGTTTTATTTACTTTATACATTAGATTATGTATCAGTAATATGCAAGACACATTGTGTGTGTGTGCGTGTGTGTGTTATCTCAAATAGTTCCCAAGAAGTATTGAGCGAATATTTTTTTCCGTGCAAACCAAAGGTCGTCAAGGTACAGGAATATCAGCAACCTTGGATCATAAAGCAAAAGTTCTGGCAAATAAGAAGGAACTAGAGGATCTCCAAGGTTGCAGAGTTCACAAAATGGATGAATCTAGGTTCACGAAGGAAAAGTTCACTTATTTAAGAGCAGCCTTTACACTTTATTCATCATCAATATTTTAGACGTTGTCATGTATTGTTCATGTTTTTACTAGGCTGAATATTATGATATAAAGTGTATATATCAAAACAAAGATGATTCTGATTCTCAGGCCTTCATTTGTTTTCTAAATGTAGTACATTTTGTTCTCTGCAGGCCGCTATCCTAATGAGGCAATCCTGAAAGCTTCACTGAAGGCTGCGGATGAAAACCATGTCACCATCTGCAAGCAGCAACAAGTGGTGATGCAGAAAGACACACAGCTGCAGCAACAAGGAACACAGCTGCAGCAACAAGGAACACAGCTGCAGCAGAAAGACACACAGCTGCAGCAACAAGGAACACAGCTGCAGCAGAAAGACACACAGCTGCAGGCAGTGATGCAGGAAAAAGAGCAGGTGGGTAGTTTGTTAGGAATTCACATATTTAGATGAAGTTGGGCAGAGAGATGATTTATAGAATATGTTTTCCTTTGATATTGTTTATTAGATATTGTTCATTAGTCTCAGGAATATGGATGTCTGCTTGCATGCATACATGCATACAACTTAAATATGACTTGTGTGCATACATTTGCCTGCTTTTAACCTCAGCTTCAGCCGATCAAAAAGACATATATTTCACAGGTTTTTGGAATTAGCACAAACAGTGTTTCATCATGATGTCATCAGAATACTCTGTCGTCATTGGAATTTATGTTAGCATGCAGGTAGAGAATCCACCATGAAGCAGAGAGGGTCTTTAAATGTTGACAGTTTGATGAACTTCCTTCATCCAGACATCTCTGTTGGAAGTAATTTTATTCCAGTCTCTTTAGTACAGAGGGGACAATATGTATATATTTTTTTTTTTAAATATTGAAGACATGGGAAGAAAATATTACTGTCAGAACATATTTTACCATGTTTCAGACCAAGTCAAATCAGATCAAAGAAAACTATTATCTCAAATTCAGATTTTTTTTTGTAGGTGATATCATAGCAGGCAACACTAAAAACCACCTAAGTGACCCAGCAGCAGTGCAGGGCCTCTTCTTGTAGGTAGCTGAGTGGTGGCCTAACATGGTAGCTCTATGTGAACCTCTAGTTCTGAGGTTGCAACAGAACAAGCCTCAATGTGGCTGTGGTGGCGGAGTCGGAATGAACGGCATGGGAACAGCAGTGCTGGCGCGTCACAGAAAATGGGGCAGTAAAAAAAAAAAGTGAGGCCAATGAATTATAATGAGAAGCTTTCATGATCAAATGGGAGCAGCCAGGACATATCCATTAACTGTTTTGTATTTTATTGTATTGTGTTGTTTGTATTGTATTTATAGTCGCAGCAAATTTCTCTGAATGAAATTGGGGCTTCTATTCCCTGAAAAAGCGCTTCTATTCCCTGAAAAAGCGTACTGCCATAGTACAGTGCCACCTTTTTTTCTTTTTTTTTGCCTGTCTATGTATACATATTTCTTTGGCATTGTACACTTACTGTGTCCCACAATAGCAAAGCCTAGCCAGTAGGTTGCTTTGTCTGTCCAGAATTTCATAGAGGCTAATGTGGCTAACAATACTGGCAGGCCCATGCCCTGTCTAAACTAAGGAGATTTCTGCCAGACTCAGAGCACCTGACAAGCCCGCCAAATCAACACTCTATGACCAGTCTCCACAGTGCTCCAGTGGTTTTCATCGCTTCATAGTAGCCTGCTCAATGAGTACTTATATATGGTGCCTTGCGAGACCAAGGGAGATAATTTGATACAGATAGTGCGCTAAAGATAGCGGGTCGACATCACTTCCAGTCGTACTTTGGTTAGTATTTTCATGAGTTATTTTGGAAGCTATTCCGTGGATATTTTCAACTGAAAAGGAATCTGAATACGGTGGATGACCGTTTAACCAGTTGGAGTAGGTGTTTGAAGATTGTTATACCAATACACACATCATTTATTGTTAGGCTTCTTCTTGTTACACCAATACACACATCATTTGTTAGGCTTCTTCTTGTTATACCAATACACACATCCTTTTTTAGGCTTCTTCTTGTTACACCAATACACACATCATTTGTTAGGCTTCTTCTTGTTACACCAATACACACAGCATTTGTTAAGCTTCTTCTTCTTATACCAATACACACATCATTTGTTAGGCTTCTTCTTGTTACACCAATACACACATCATTTGTTAAGCTTCTTCTTGTTATACCAATACACACAGCATTTGTTAGGCTTCTTCTTGTTACACCAATATACACACATCATTTGTTAGGCTTCTTCTTGTTACACCAATACACACAGCATTTGTTAGGCTTCTTCTTCTTATACCAATACACACATCATTTGTTAGGCTTCTTCTTGTTACACCAATACACACAGCATTTGTTAGGCTTCTTCTTATTACACCAATACACACAGCATTTGTTAGGCTTCTTCTTGTTACACCAATACACACAGCATTTGTTAGGCTTCTTCTTGTTACACCAATACACACAGCGTTTGTTAGGCTTCTTCTTGTTACACCAATACACACAGCATTTGTTAAGCTTCTTCTTGTTACACCAGTACACACAGCATTTGTTAGGCTTCTTCTGTTATAAATAATAGAGCCTAAAGAAGCCAGAAACCATTGCAGGCCCATTGAAACAGCGCCACCTGCTGGCACGTCAGGGGGAGACAGTCTCCAGAGTGAAGGCTCACTGTGGTACCAGATCTCCTCTCCCGTTGTCATCCGCAAGGGCCGGATGAAAAAAACCATATATTTGCTTACTCTGTCACCCTTGTAAAATATAATTAAATAAATAAATAAATAAATTCCCCTCCTCTGGAGCTCCTCTAATGATTGAATTTTCAAACAGCCACACCTCCCGCAATTTCATGCTTGGAGGCTATGCAGGAAGGAATGTACACAACACCAGTAGAGGCTGATTCTTCAGTCTTCATCGCTCACCCTCTTGGATCACCATTTGCCTGTCAGAATGGGTTTTTTCTTCAGAATTTGCCAGTGACAACTCTTGTCCTGCTTGGACGCTGTGTGAGAAGGAACGCACACACCAGTAGAGCCTGAGGCCTTCAATCCCCATAGCTCAGCCTCTTGAACCACTCCTTGCCTATACCGCTGTTTGCCTATCAGAAAGGAATTTTCTGCAGAATTTTGTCAGGAACAAGTCTCTTGTTGGTGTGGGTTCTTTTACGTCTGTGTCTGAAAAAATATGCGTGTTGCACACAGGACCTGTTTATTGTCTCATCCAGAAGACTACCACCCAGACCATCATTCATAATAATAATAATAATAATAATAATCTGTTACTTATATAGTGCATAAAAAACCTCCACACCAATAGGCGTGCTCACAGCGCTGCCACAGGTGTATGCTGGGTATTTCGAATGCTGACATGGATTACGGGATCTTTGACGTGCGTACTTGATCTTCTGCATGCGTGTACACATAAAGGGAAATAAGCCACTAGCAGGTCTGCCCATAAGTTGACCTGGGAGACTGTAAAAATCCCAACACTTATTTCACCAGGCGCTACCGGGATCCAAACTCACAACTTCAGGACCATCAGGATTAGATGTTCGTCGCCTTAACCACTTGGCCACTGCGCTCGTCAATGGTCTGATCTGGTAGATGAGGTGGGGAGTGAAAAGTCTGGCTTCGGACAGGATTTGAACCATGTACCTCTCACTTTCAGGACAGGTGTGTTCACTTCTAGACCACCAAACCACCACATTTTTCTCTGAGCAAAAAATCAAGTGGCCTATACAACATTTCAGATTAGCAGGCTGAACTCTGGGTATTTCATCAGAATTTTCGTTCAACAGAACAAGTCATGCTCTGAGTAAATGGTATCAGTGTATTTATTTTCTGTATGATTGCAGACTGTGCAGACATTGAGTGAACAGCTGAGTGAGCAACAGGAGCAGTTGAGTGAGCAACAGGAGCAGTTGAGTGAGAAGGAGGAGGAGCTAAGGTTGCAGGACCAGCAGATACAGATCTTGATGCAACAGGTGCATCAACTGAGGGCCGATCGTCCTCACAGACCTGACCTGGCTCCAGGTCCACAAGGTAAGGGATACATAGATCACCTGGTGTGTAAATATGTGTGATTTTCATTCAGTCAGTCAGTTAATATCAGTATGTCTCATCAAACACCAGGTGCTGGTGTGTGAATACGTAAAATATGAAGAAATCAGTCTGTATCAATATTTGTATGACACACCATGTGTAAAAGAATCTGCTGTTAGGTTTTGTCAGAAACAAAAATTTGAGACAAAAGAGACTGCATATATATCAAACCATCTTTTCAAGCAGATGTTGTGATTTGATAGTTCACTTGTTTTCTTGACTATGCCGCACAACAGTACACATCACTGGAAGTTTACTCCAGCAAGAGGTTTTTATTGTGTTGTTATTGTTTTGTTTTGTTGTTTATGTTGGAATTTTATTCACACTATACACAGAACAACACACCAGACCCACTTCTTTGCATTAAAACTATGTCACTAAACTCTTTCACAGAAAGATTGATTTGGGCTGAAAATATGTCTGTAGACATCATACAAAGTCAGTGCATATAGTTACATATTATATCATTTTATGTTCGTCTTCTGTTTTGATTATTTTCTGCCTATTGGTTTTTATCTCACAGTATTTTTTTATCAGTTCTTCACTACTTACATTTGTGAAGTGAGAGAGAGGGATGAGAGAGAGAATGTGTATGTGGCATGTGTACTTGTGCTGCGACTGCATCTGTCTGTCTGTCTATCTATCTATCTCTCTTTTTTTCAAGTTTTTAAAAGTTAGGGTTTAAGATTTTTGGTAGCGTAGATTATTGATCCAGTCAGATAGTAAGATATTGGGCTTGAGTGATGATCCCATACATGCATGTGAAGAAAAGTCATTTAAGCTGGTATAGATTATTGACCTAGTAAGGTATTGGACTATAGTGATGATCTCATACACATGTATGTGGGGGGGAAAGCTGTTTTCAAAGCTCTGGAAAACCCATGTCCTCACTCATTTTCACATGACTGTTCCCACAGGTGATGGCCGTGCCGTCAACGCCAGAGCCAATCACAGTGACGATACGCATCACTCTCTGGTGTGCAAGATCTGCACGAAGGACAAGCTGCGCATGATCTTCCTGCCCTGCGGCCACCTGTTCTGCTGTGCGGAGTGCACCAGTCGTCTGCCCAACCAGCGCTGCCCCGTGTGTCGCCAGAACATTTCCACTGTCCAGCCCGCCTTTGTGGCCTAGGCCCTGCTGTGTAGTTGGCCTACATCATTGCACACAAGACTCTGGGACCTGGTGGACTGGGTGCAGTTACTGTGTGGGTGGTTGGGTTGTAAATATGTATATTTTTGTATGATATGTATCTTACATTCTCATTCTCTCTCTGTGTGCTGTCTCTTTCTCTTTCTGTCTGTATGTGTGTTTGTCTGTCTCTCTCTGTCTCTGTCTCTCTCTCTCTCTCTGTTTCACACACACACACACGCTCACACTCACGCTCACACACACACACACACACAGAGACACACACACACACACTATGAGTGCAATATTGTTTGTTCTTTATGTAGTACTTAACACTGTACATAGATTCTGTAGAACAAGTTTGGGAATAAGCAGATTAGGAATCTTCTATTAAAATCATTGTGAAATTTTTATTGTCATTTTGAAGCACATATATTTTGTATGGTTTATTTTGTAGGAAGTTCTTAGCTTGTGTTTTGTGATTGACTTGATAAATCGGATGAGTCAGCTCAGAATCTCTGACAAGGTGTTGTTTGGTTTGTTGTGAAGAACTAAGCTGTTAACATTATTATTAATGAATTTTATAACCATCTTGCCATTACTACTGTGGAAAAGTTGTTCATTTTGCTCAGAGCTTCACCAACATCACCAAAATGGTGCTAGAACAGATGTTGTCTTCACAGTGCTGTCGATCTTGTCTGTAGACTCTGAAAGTTTAGTCCACTTGACAGTAGAATAAATGTTGTCTTTATAATGCTGTTGATCATGTCAGCTGACCCGGTGAAAGTTTGGCCAACTTGACAGAGGAACAAATGTTACCTGCAGAGTACTGTCAGTCGACTGTGTGGAAGTTTAGCCATCTTGACAGAAAAAACAACATGCTTTCCTCATAGTGCTGTCAGTCTTGTCAGTCGACTGTAAATGTTCAGCCACCAACCAGAGAGAAGAGCATAGGCTTGACTTGATCCATATGCTTGTATTGTTGGTACTGTATTGCTTGTGGTGCATAATTTGTTTGAGAATAATGTCATGATGCACTGATTATTTCTGAAGTACTCTTTATGTTGTCTCCAACACGATTGCCTTCTAGATTGCCTGAAGTTGATTCAGTAAGATTTGACAGATAATGGCAACAGTGTTGAAAATGATGTTTGAGCACTCCATCAGTACCACAGCAGACTTCGCAGCTAACAGCAGGTTTGAAGGATATCACAGGGACACCTGTGGAAGCTCGGTGAATCATCGTGACTCTGAAAGTTTGTGAGGCAAAAAATTCAGGAACAAAGAAAACAGAAACAAACAAGACAAATTTTGAGGACCAACTAAACAAAAATGTGTTGTTGAAGATAGGAGTTTGACATCCGCACCCACCAAGTGATACGGCAGACGGTGTTGTTGAATATAGGAGTTTAACATCCGCACCCACCAAGTGATACCGCAGACGGTGTTGTTGAAGTCAAGTTTGGTACTTTTATATTTGAGAATAAGTGTTTTAAATACACTGTATAAAGATTAATAGTTATTTTATGTGTTGAGAACAAGTGTTTTTTAAATATATTTGTATATAGTTCATATTGGAATTAGATATCTGACGTGTGGCAGCAACTTTATATATAAAGTTTTGTAAAAAATTTGTTTGTAAATGTTTATAATGTATGCTTCTTAGTGCGCTTTTACTGGGAATTGTTGTGATTCTTTACTATGTTCATTT
>JAVDPJ010417130.1:0-10566 GCA_034780015.1 Urosalpinx cinerea
GCCAATTACCACAGTGATGAGTAAACAAAACAAAAAAAAACAACTGTTAACCTGTGTGTTTCAGTGTGGTAACTTCATGAAAACCATTGGAACTGAATTCGTTGATGCGCTGTATCAGTTTGATGACCCTGAGTGGCTTTGCTCTGTGAGTATTTTTTTCCCTTGTCTTTAAAATCATTTTAATGAACACGCATACTCACACATGTACATAGGCATGCACACAGACAAGTAGGCACACTCGCATGCAGGCTTGCTTGCACTCACGCACGCATGGGCACACAAGCTTCTCTAGCACTGCAGGAGGCTAGACTTTGACAGGTATAAATTCTGGCCTTTGAAACCCAACAAAGGTGACAAGTATTATTTGTAAGCTGGTGCTGTTATTCAAAACCTCTGATGTTTCCTTGAAAGTGCTATTGAAGGTGAATGCACTGAAACAACCAAAGCATGAAATGTGATGTTTTCTAACAATTTCAAACATACCATCTAATTTCTGCTCAGAATCCATACCATAGGCACAGATCTCTGGACAGATGTGTAAAAAGTCCGAATGTTTGAAGAATGAGTGTGGCATCACAGCTGTCTTCCATGTATAATCGATAAGAATAGCTGAATACAATTCTTGCCAATGGTTCTAATTGGCTGAACACTCCAGCTTTGACCAGTCACAAAAAGTTTACTTTTCTATTTATATATGCTTAAACAAAACAGATTCACTGAGTCAAAAAAGGAACTTTGTGCCTACCTTCAGATCCAAAATGGATGCAGGAAAAGTGAAATCACTCTTAAAGTGAGTTTTCTGGTCTAGATTTTCTGAAAGTTTTCTTGATAATGTTCTTGGCAGTCTGTTGTTTTTGTTTAAAATCCTTTCTGTCAATTGACAGTAATGCAAGCCTCACCAACCTTCCATTTACAGCTATCAAGTTTTTAGAAAGAAAGGGAGATGTGTGTGCATGGGTACGAAATGAGTCACCTTGAGCCAAATCAAGAGTTGACAGTCCCACCGTGACTTTAAATTGCTAAGCATTTGCTTGTAACATGATGAAAAGAAACAAGCTAAAGATAATGCATGCACATGCACACACTAAGACACACACACACCCAAATGTTGACGAAAACATATCCACCACACACTGAACTCTTGTCAGAGAAACATATTTTCTTCATCTTTACAGATGAAAACTGCCCTCATAAACACAAAATACATCAGTTTGTTCTCTGCCTCCACATAATAAGTATTTATTGCACTTCATGTATGGTATTTTTCAACTGGGGTGATTCCCCCATCGTCTGCCATAACACATAGTGGGTGCGGATATAAAACCCTTAACTTACCTACCTCTGCCTCCATTCTTTCGTTCAGGAGATAAAGCTGTGCAGTGGCAGCAGGAAGGTGGACAGTAAGAAGCCTGACCCCGCAGCCAAGCCCCTGACCTTCATGCCCATGGCAGAACTGAAGCCTGCTGCGCGCCGTGTGTCCTGTGACCAGGGACCCGAAGTGTGGTGCGCCAGCATGGACAATGCCAGACTCTGCAACGTACGTAGGCTTGGAAGAATGATGTTGCTTGGTGGTTTCATGGTCTTGCAGTAGTGTGCCTAGCTTTATTGAAAGGTCGTGGGCCAGTATGGAGAATGCCAGACTTTGCAATGTATGTATGCTTGGAAGAAAGATGTTGGTGGTCTAGCTGTAGTGTGCCTGGCTAAAAATTGAAAGGTCATGGGTCAATATGGAGAATGCCAGACTTTGTAATGTATGTATGCACATATGCTTGGAAGAAAGATGTTACTTGGTGGTCTAGCTCTAGCTGTAGTGTGCCTGGCTAGAAATTGAAAGGTCAAGGGCCAGTATGGAGAATGCAACTTTTTGTTTCGCTCTCTTAGTGGTATGAGCCTGTGCAATTGTAGCGCTGAGGTACTTTGGTTGCCTCATGCGTTGCATCAAAGTAATTGCCACACCAGAGTGAGAAAGTACAATGACTCCAAATTGGTAAATGGGTGTGACGATGCATACAAGTTTTTATGATACGGTATGGTATGATAAATACTCTATTGTCATGACAGATATTCTCTCATTTCTGTTTCTGGGGTTGCAGGCAGTGGAGTACTGTGCTGAGAACAAGAAGATGAAGGTGGATGGTTAACTCCCACACATCTGGACAACTTTGGAAACTGGACATCAGTTTCTGCAAACCTGAACCCCCTTTAGCTTCATATAAGCTTCAGCCCTATCATATTGCATCTTTTTTTCCCCTCAGAGAAAACTCTTTTTCTCAAGATAAAGGTATTACTTCTTACTTCTCTAGTGACTGACTTGCTTTCATTTATCACTTGCATACAGGCACAACACACGAAACCTGGCATGCACGCACAAGCTGGCATGTATGTACACATGCACCTGCTCATAAGCACACACACACACACACACAGTGATTCAAGCTAAGAAATTTTGAGAACAAAAGACTTGTTTTCAAGTTAGACCTAAAGACAGCAATGCCTTAGACAGTTGGAGAATGGGGGAGAGGAAGAAGCAGGTTGATAAGAAAGATTGTTCACAGTAAGTCGTGCAGAAGGTCAGAATATGAAATAAACAAGTGTCGGCATAAGTGTAAAGATAAGATGGAACATACAGATGAAGATCACATAGATATGAAGGATTAGTTGTCAAGGTATCTATAGAGCTGCACTGATAGGACACACAAATGGTATCAGCTACTACAAGTCGTTTTATTTGATTTGTTTGTGTTTTTGTTTCATTCTTTTGTGGATGATTTTGTTAACAATTTAAAAATACAGTGATGCAGTAAACACGAACATAAACATGGATACGCATCAATGCACATATATACAATTATGTATAAAATGTGCATTCATCTCAAATGCACATGCTTGTATAAGCTTTGTATCTTTGCTGTGAAACAAATGGCCTTGGTGGCAGTAGAATTAAAAAAATGTTTCACCGTAAAGTACTTTACATTACTTTTGTCTTTATTGTTTGTGTGACATCTAGCAAAGCTTCTGTAATTACTTTGTGGCGAACAGTGACATTGCTTTAACTTTCTCATAACTTTTCAACATTGATGTCTTTCAGAATTTTTCCCCCATTATCATTTGATAATGCCTGTATCTCAGAAGATGAAGAAAGAAATGGGTTGTAAACATTTTTTTCAAACTTCAAAATGATCTGATTTTAACAGCTGAATCATCAAACGATTGTATTTGCAGTCTGACATTTTGTTCACAAATCTTTGGGACACCAATCCTGATGTATTGGTCTTGGAAGTCCTTGAGTGTTCTTGTGTTGGGAGTGTGGTTTTACAAAACAACTATAAAAAATCTTGGTTGCCGAATTGAGACAATTCTACAACTAGAATCATCTAGTTATGTGGAGAAAGGGAGGGCTGAAGTGAGAATCAACATAATTTGCAGAAGTTTGTACCATTTTCACATTCTTTTTTTTTAATTTTTTTTTTTAGTTCCTTTGTTTGCTGTTTTTTGTAAAACATTTATATGTACCAGGGATGACAACTAACAAGGTGCAAGTTTTTTTGTTTGAATTGAATAACACTCCATAAAATGGTTTGCAAATTAGAATAAATAAAGGAGTATAAATAAAGACAGCCCAGATTGGAAACCAATAATCTGTTTGGACTATTATAGGTCTTCTGCAGTTGCTTTGTATAAACTTAGCTGGCAATAATTTTGAAAAGCTCTTGTCTCAGAAATACATAAAATAAAACAGATTTTAACCTTAAACTTCTAAATTTACCTGAGGTCTCTGTCAAAAATGTGTTACTCCTTGTTCAGTTTTCATCCTTAGAATACATTACCAGTGCAATGTGGTGTGGAGAATTAGACTTGAATTGTATCATCTTTCATTTATCTGTAAAGCATGATCTGAGTCTTTATCAAGTAACATGATATGTGTGTAGCTTTTTAATAGTTTTGAACAGCTATTTGTGTGGCTGCTGGAATTGTTTTTTTACTTCCTTTTTTAGTTTCAATAACCTTTATGTGTTTTACTTTAGTCAGTTTCAGGTAAAGTTTGTTAGTAAACACATTCCCTTTTTTCCTCAATATGTGATTGAATTAGAAGCGAATCATGTTGTCATTTACGTGGCATAGATTTATTTGACGCAAACAAAGTAAACCGAAATTGATCAAATATTGGAAGCAAAACTATTTTAATAAAAATATTGTTTTACATTAATATTACGTATCTGTCCACATTAGTCAAAATAATGTTTTTATTGGCATGCATCAAACAAAACAAAACAAATAAATTATTTTGCAGTTTTATAATTCTGTGTTGTAATTATTTTGCCTATTTTTGTCAGTCTATTGGAAACTCTTCACTGATATCGCTAACTTTAAATGAAATAAGTAATATAAAAGAGCTGACAGAATGATTTAACGAAATAAGACATGTTTGTTGGTGTGAATGACCATGATAGACTACTGTTTTTTCTGTTATTAAATGATTTCTTTTTTTTAATTTAGTAGATGAGATTCATTTGCTTTTGTATTATTGTTTCTGTTTTTGCTTGATGTATGATGTTTTTTGAGTACAATCAGGAGTACATATAATCAAGTGTTACACACTGACAAAGGCTATTTGAGAAATAAGGGGGCAAAAAACACGACAGGAAAGAGGAGCTCCTAACAGCTGCCTTGATAGCTACTGTGGTTCCAGACATAGGAGGAGCCTTTAATTTCGCAGTCCACAGTTCCCGATTGTGAATATAGGGAAGTGTCGAAATTTGATAATGGCATTGTGGAGGGGAGTTGCAAATATCAGAGGATCGAGAATGATGGAGAGCCCTGACAACAGTCTCAAGCATGGTACCCCAACGACGCAAGGGACTAGTAGTAGTAGTAGTATGGAGGACAGTACACTAGACTATCTGTAGTGGTCAGAATTACAAGAAAATTATTATTAGTTTATCTGAAAATTACAGTATTGATGAAACTACCTCATCTTTATAGAATTTTGGTCGTGATCTGCCTTTTTATTCATGTGGAAGGAAAGAAAAAAATATGCGTACTTCTTAGTAATGTTGTGGATTTCATTGGTTATTCCTTGTGTTGTATTCTGTTTTACCAGTAAAGTTTGATTACAAAATTTGATGTTTTATGAAAACTTCATGAACAGTGTAATAAAAAGGGTTTATTTCATATTTACAAAGTGTTGTTGACTCATTTGTTTAGTGTGGATATATTGTGCATTCTTTCCCCCTTTTTTTTTTTAAGCATGTGCCAGTGTGTATGTGTTTGTATACATGTATAAAGAAAAACGGGTCTTCCTTGTGGGAATGCTATGAGTTCTTTCAGTATATTAGTGTCCCCACCTTCTCGAAACTGTGCTAACAGTTTTTCCTCACTTGCTTTGTTTCTGCCTTTTCCCCATTTCCTCTTGTCATCTTTCTTGATTAATTTCTGTTTCCAAACTATTCATCTGCCTTTTTACAAGCAAGACATAATACAAAGTTATCTTTCTGTTTTTTTGCAGTCTGTCATCTGTACTCTATTTCATTCTTACAATAGGTAGTTCAAATCTAATTGCAAATCAGACCTTTCCCCTCATTCACTAAACCTTGAGTGATGGTCTGGGTGCTAGTCTTCTGGATGAGACAGTCAACCTAGGTACCTTGTGTAACAAGCATTCAGTGCAGGTAAAAGAACCCATGGCAGTCAGACAGCGACAAGGGTTGCTCTTCAGCGATAGAGCAACCTGAATTTCATGCAGGGAAATCTGCATGATTAAATGCAATGCAGTGCAGTGCATAATACAACACAATACAACACAATGCAAAGTAAACACAGTTGCATTTGGCAGCAATATCTTATTCAACTGGCCTATTTTTTGTGTTGGTTCAAAAGCTCCCAGCTGTGACAGTTTGTGTGGCATAACCGGTTACTGAATAATTCACTCAGTCATGCTCAATGTTATATTTGTTTTTGTTGCACACACACATACATGAAAGCATGCACATATCCAACACACACACACACAGCATCAAAGTCAAAGGTAATAAATTTTAATCACTTAGCTTTTATCACAGGAAAAGAAATAAATAACAAGGTAATATGAATGATGACAAATTAAAAAGACCTAAAGTTATGTCTAAAAAGAGTAAAGATTACAAGCATATACAGTTATCTAAAATCATCATACACTTGTACCATTGTACATTACACTACAGCATTTTAAAACTATTGAGTTCATGTGAATGTGTGATATGTAATTCTCTCATCAAAGTGAAAAAAAATCAATATGAAAAGTAGTATTCCATAGTTTGATAACAAAACTGAATTTTGAAGATAAAAAAAAGGAATTATGTGCAAATTCATGACAGGCAGAATGGGGGTGATTCTAAAAAAAATGTGTACAGTGTGTATCAACAGCAAGGGTCTCAGAAATACTGCAAGAGATGCTTGGAATTGGATTGTCGGGGACCTAAGACACGTACACTTCTGTCATGCATGAAAGACATGATGACAAGTCTATACCACGTGAGCTTACTGTTACAGCAACTTGTAAGTCAGAGTACTGCTTGCGTGCACGTTTTTCCTAATCTGCTCTCATAGACTCGCACTGATTTTTAATTAAAGTCACGACATTTCACTACTTTTGAGACTGAAAAAGCTGCCAGTAGCAATTATGACTTAGATGCACTGTGAATTCAACAAACTAAGAAATTAAAATGCTGGCAATGAATTGTCCAAATAGTTCGGTTTTTTTTTTATATACAACCTGTCCAATTGGACTCAGGCAGAATATGGAATGTCTTCTTTCTTTCATATATTCTAAAACAAATGAAAAATAAAAAAATAATTAAAGCTAAGTTCAAAGGTATAATCTATATATATATACTCCACTTAATTTTCTACAGTCCATTTCTTGTGAAACCGCACAGTTTGCTAAGGCAAGTGAAAAATTCTCAGTGAAAAGCGAAACCATAGCAAATCTGATACTGTCTCACAAAGCTGACAGTAAAGTATACTGTCCATGGTTTAAATCTTACTAGCACTTGGTGTGGTCAGGATACTTTCTGCTCTGCTAGGTCATAATAGGTGTAACTGTAAATCTGCTGGTGTTTTGTATTACCCACATGTCCATTTATGGTGGACCAACAAGGCATGGAGAATATTTGATTTCTGAACGTTTATTATGATCAGCCTAAGAAACACCAACTTTCACGTAAGGGTTGGACTGAGGATAAATCCTCCTCTCTCCTTGAAGCCAACAATTTTAAAAGGAAACAAATCAGTGAAGCTTAGGAGATCGTGCAGAAGAATCCCTCTTTGAATGGGATATGGGTTACCCTCTGAAACTGTGGCAATACTAAAAACAGACCAAGATCGAGAGTCTGTAAGATATCCAGCATGCAATCTTGTTGATGGTATACATAACTATAATATAATTAATATCTCAATGTGACAGAGGGCAACTGACTGACTTGTTAAACCAAAACATATCATTATTCAATTTATTGTACCTATATGGCAACAAGGCCCTATCCTACTCAAGATTCACTAAATTTTGATTATCTTACGTAAGGTAGTTTTTGGTAGTGAAACTATTTTAAGTATAACTATATGAATTTGCAAACTTACATAAATAATACATGAAGAAATCAACAAAGATCTTAACATTAATCATGTGATAAATCATGATATGATTTGATCATTTTCCATAAGGAAAAAGAAGAGATCATGCTCAATATAGATTCAGTGATGATATGAATAAAGGTGTTAAAAAGATTTTCAAAGATTTCCTTATAATAACAATATATCTGTCACTTGTCACGCTGAATAAAAAACAAAATAAAGTACTTTATAATCTTCATATTCATGCAATCTTCCAAACACACTAACTCCTAGTCCTACTATAGTTACAGTACACTGTCCAGGGTTATATTCAGATTATTAAAATTAATTATCTTTAAACAAAAAATTAAATGAACAAGAGTGCATAAACAAAAAATTATTCATTATTAGTCATTTACTTCTATAGCATGAAGACCGGAGGTGCTTTTGTATTTTATAAAGAAAAAACACAACATATTTGAATGCGAATATCAGAAGATATAAATGTGAGCAAACTACAAATAAAGTTTACTCTCTAAAGTTCTATAACAAGTGTAAAGTAGACAACAAAGGCAGTGTCATTTCTTGCACAAAGGACTTCTCTATCAGATCAAAGGAAGGGAAAAAATGCAGAGGTTCAAGTTGCACACAGCATGGACCATGGATCTTGCTATCTGAAACAGAAATTATGTACATGTCAGTTAACAATAACCTTATGACAGCCACTTTCTTCCAGAATCCACATTATGACATTTATACTGATCTGATAGTGATAATTATGTGATGTGATAAGGCGCTCTATGATGATTATGTACATGTCAGTTAGTTGTGATAATTATGTGATGTGATAAGGCGCTCTACGATGATTATGTACATGTCAGTTAAAAATAACCTTATGTATACAGTCACTTTCTTTCAGAATCCATATAATGACATTTATACTGATTTGATAGTGATAATGATGTATGATATGGACTTGGTATGTATGATACTTTATTGTCAAGAAAGCAAGAAAGATTTTCTCTATGTGAAATTCTGGAAGTCCCCACCAGGGAGAGTGCATCACCACCTTAGTCGTTCCCCCCCCCCCCCCCAATGGTTTGGCCTTGTGAATAGCCACGATTCTCTGGCCAAAATGATCTCCAGGCACGGTTGAAAGAGGGCGCCGAAGAGGCTGACAACATAACTGTCGTAAGGCATGGGCTGATAATGCCAAAGAGTGGACTAGAGAGACCTTCAACTCTCTGTTGCAAATATCAGAGGAAAGAGAGAGAGAGAGAGTATGTGTGTGCATGTGCTCACTGGTTCATTCACTACTTTCGTTACATGGCCCCTATCTTGTGGAATGCGCTTCCCAAGGATATCTCGGAGACTGAGTCAATCTGGAAGAGATCAGTCCTATTTCGGAAATCACTAAAAACATACAACTGTACTTGTTTCCATCCTAAGATGAAGATCCATGCATGCACAAAGTCTGGCTCGTCCATTTGTTTTCATAAAGTGAATGTGTAAGTACTCTGTGTGTGTGTGTGTGGTTGTCTGCCTGCCTGCCTGCCTGTCTATCTACATTAATTTGTGTCAGTGTTTGCTCCTAATACCCCTACGCCTCCCCATTCCACCACCCTACTTTTTGCTAAATATATTTTCTTCCCTCCCAGTCCCATGGTGCCGAGATTTTTATGCGCTATATAAGTCACAGTTTATTATTATTCAAATGATCAAGGCAGATTGCTAGAACTTCAGACTTGGGTCTAAACCACAGCCGTTCTGTCATTAGTGTCAAACTCAAAGGGGATTTTCCCTGGAGTTAACAATTGTGCTGACTCCATTCCCTACAAATTCTTCGAATAAAACAAACTGTAAACCAAGGTCCAGTGTGCTACCACATGCATAATATAAACAGTGGTGCTGACTCCATTCCCTGCAAGTCCTGTGAACACACACATAACAATAACATCCTGATCTTAAACATACTTAAACACATCCACATTTCATAGAAAATATGTCATCATCAGCAGGTGGTTGGATGAAACAAATACAGGAATGGAGCATCATACAAATCATATTGGTTTAGTATTAGTACTACTGCTACTACTACTAGTAACAGTTCTAGTGTTCTGTTATGTGCATAACAGAACACTAGAACTACTACTAGTAGTAGTACTAACTAATACTAATAGTACAACTACTGAACTAATACTAATAGTACAACTACTGAACTAGTAGTAGTACTACTAGTAGTCACTACTAGTACTTGTAGTAGTCGCAGTACTACTAGTAGTAGCAGCAGAAGCAGAAGTAGGGAGTCGCAAGGAGTAACAGTAAACAAGCTAACCTTTGACAAGGCAAAGCGTAGTCTACCACATTAGTTAGTCATCATCATCGTCGTCCGGTACAAACAGCTCGTGCTCTTCCAGTAGTGAAGCGAACTCTCGGCTCAGGTAACCACCCGTCAACAAGAAGGGAGTGACAGTGCAGGCCACTTTCAGAAGGCCGAATCTCACGCGCACTGGCTTTTCCATCAGCGCTCCTGTTTCAGAACACACTTTAGTTCTGATAGGTGTAATCATCAAAGTCGCATTTTTCCTTAAAACGGGAAAAAGTAAATTATTAGTGCCCAGTCTGGCAAGTCTAGTAAAATTCGACGCCATGTTGTTATTGCCTACAGAGGCACTCCAACCACAGTTGCACAGTTGCAGTAAGGCCTAAATTGCTCGGTCCTAGAGCCTAGTTGCACAGTTGCAGTAAGGCCTAAATTGCTCGGTCCTAGAGCCTATCTCTGATCAGAGTTGAACGCAAATGTAGGAGTGAACAACTTGCGCAGCTCATAAGAAGTTTCAGGTGGGTTTTTTAAGTTTTAGTTTGGCCCAAGGAGGTTTCACAGTGTTCTTCATCTTCATCTTCATCCTTTGAGTGTCCACAATCATCTGGCTGATTATTCTGACACTTTTGAGGGGTTTGCGGGAAAACCTATTTTAG
>JAVDPJ010417241.1:0-10565 GCA_034780015.1 Urosalpinx cinerea
GTGTGCGTGCATGCTTGTGTGCATACATGCATGTTTGTGTGATTATGCAATTTAGTGTATGTTGATGTATGTTATGATGTATGTATATGCATGTAAACTGTTGTGGAGGTGTTTTGGTAACATGTAACAGCACCTGGTGATTATTGACTGTATGAATTACAAGGTTTTGGGAGACCTGTCCATGCCGTGTAATAATGTTAAAACATGTTTAGCATTGGCAGCATGGTACGTGTACATACCGACGTTTATTAGGTAAACTTTGCACATTTTCTTTGGACTAGCTTGCTTTGTGAATGTTCTCGTGAGATTGTTATAGTCTGTACATTCTCTGTTGGGTTTATGGGTTTCGAAGTTTGATTATTAAGGTGTAAAACCTGTTTATTTGGTGGTAAATTTCTTGTGTTTTCTTCAGGTACTTTTGTGCAATGTGTGGCAGTTGTGAAGATTGAAAACATGGAATACCAGTTTCATGGGAGTTATTTTTGGAAGTTGTGGAAAACAAAGAAAAAATCCTTTTTATCTGTGTAGCAACGCTGGTGCTTGGTTTTATACTAAGCTGTAACAACTGGGATATGATGTGTTTGTCACTTTGTGTGTGTTAGTATTTGAACTTGTATATGATTTTGTGTGTGAGTATAGGTGTGTGTGTGAAGTGCATGCATTCGCATGTGTTTGAGTGTTTCAGAGGTTTTGGGAAAGAGCATGTTTTTTCCTTTTAGGTTCTGCAGTAAAACTAAATCATATGCATTTGGTTGATTGATCAGCAAACCAATGTCTTGTATTGGAACATAAATTTGATCTCCAACAACATGTGTTTATTTTGGTTTTGTGTTCGCGGTTTTGTTATTAATTTGATCCAATGATTTGTGTGTGTGTTGTGTACTGATTGCTTTAGTTTGATGTTGCTTGTTTGTTTCTTTGCATAAGTTTAGAATTATAAGTCACCCTATTGAAATTCACTTTATACATTATTTTGAGGAATTTTTTGTCTGTGTTGCACAAATGAATGTTTTATGTACAAAGAATTGATTTCATTGGAGATATAATTGGTAAAGATTGATTGTATTGTGTTATAAAGTGTTTATTCCTTGGCAGTTTGTGCCATGTTATTTTCAAACTATGAGGACACGTGTATGCAGATTGGAGCAGTTGTTGGAGTTGTGTTGTTTACTGTGGAAGGTGTGTGTCTCAGCCTGCCTGGGTATTCTGTCCACCCTTGTAAGGAATGGTTTCTTCTCAGACACTCCCAGTTCAGGGTTATATCACGTCACTGCAGGACCTCCTACACAGAGCCTCTCATACTCTTTGATCGTGTTCAGAGTGCTTGTTTGAGCGATGGTCTGCAGGCAAAGAGACTGCTAACACCTGCTGTACATAAGAGTGGCTGCATGACATCGTTAGTACTGTTCCTTACCTGTGCTGCTGTGTCCCTGCTTATGTTCTGTTTCAGTGTGAAGAAGAAAAAAAAAGCAGTCAGCTGCACATAGAAGTAATGTTATTCAGATGAACAAATACTGGTTTTACCAGCCAATAAATACTGGCCAGTAGTTTGTGCCCTTTCTCTTGCGTCATCATCAATTGTCCTTGAATTCTACATCAATGAGATAGTTACGGGAAATCAGCTCATACTTTAGTACACTTTGGTTTCTTTGTTGCAGTTGTGATTTCTCTGTTAACAGCCTTTTAGATGTCATTTGTCCGTTACTGTTCTCATTTGTTATATGTGCGCTTTTTCCAAAGTTGCATTTTATACAAACTTTAGGTAGTAATCCCACAATTTTAACTGAGAATTTTTACTGCACTACATGTTTGAGTTGATAAATGCTTGTGTATGTGCACGCATGTATATGCAGAGTTATTAGTATTTAAAGAGATGATATCAGAGGCAAGGTACAAATGAAAGATGCAGAGTTTTACTTTTGCTTAGATTGTGTATGTTGCTCCAGTTTTATGTTTTCTTTCGTTTTTTTTCTACATTTTAGATCATTGCCTGTTTTGTCTTTAAAACTAGATCAGCATGTTGTTTGAAAACTTCATTAAATTTCCAGTTTTGCTGATTGAAGAGATATGCAATCTGTTGACAGTAAACATATATCGGGTGACTTTCCTCCCTCGACTGTGTTGATGGCAGTTTTGTTGTGGCCAGGAAGCTTAATGCCTTTCCTCTTGTCTGATCCTCTCTCTCTCCTCTCATTCCTACGTGTGGTTCAGCCCGGATTGTTGATTGACACTGTCTTCATCAACATTTCTCTGTACAACGTACTGGTTGCTGCACTGTAAAGGATTACAGAGAGATTTTCTTGCATGCCCTATTTTAAGGGGGAAGTGATGTATTGGCCGTAAAGGCCTAAGAACTAAGCAGTTGGAAGTAAACACAGATCGGTTGCTGTATAGATGCAGGTTAGAAAACTGAACAGTATTTCCGTTACCTTCAAGAAAGGCAGTCCCATACTTGAATTCCACTAGCAAGACCTGAAACACTGCCTCAGGACTGTCAGTGTACAGCTTATTTAATAATAATAATAATAATAGTCAATTTGTATAGCGCCTATCCAAGGGCTCTAGGTGCTTTACACTATTTATTTGATGCTAGTCACAAATAGGGAACATTAGTTTATGACCCGCATCACAAAATAGGCTGGAAAGACTACACACCCAGGATTTCCACTTTAAAGATCCCGGCTGGATTCCTTCCATTCTGCACCAACTAGACCTGCTCCAGTGACATCACAGGAGGCGGCTGTGCCAAGCGGTTGATGACATGGTTTCCACTCACCATCCCAGAAAATCTTTGAACCAGCAGACACCAGCAAGAGGCAAATAAAATCTATGAAAAAAAAGAAGAGAGAGAGAGACAATGTGGTGATAACATTTAGAAAAACTTGACTTACAACAGTTTTCAAGGTACCCAGAAGCAGAACAGAGCAGTATTGTACAGGCAGTGCTGGACTGGAGCAAACTGGACCAAAAGACTGACATCAAACCCGGTCAGGCTGTACAGTCGAGGGTCAGCCAGGCTTGCTAACTCTGTTGCACTCTCTCCCCCTGTCACACAGAAGCTGGTACTGGTTTCTGATATGTATTGATCAAGAGCAGTATGAAATCCATTCCAGTCAGTCAAATACTCTTAGATTATATCGGGGGCGCATGCAGGAGTTGAAAGCCTGCATATGAGAGGAAGAATATACTGTTTACTAACTCGAATGTAATCAATAGTTCATCATTTATTTTTACTGCAAATTTGTTGTTATATATATATTTTTTTTATTGCATGGGAATCTTGAAATATGATTCGCTGACAATATTTCAGTACTGAAGTCTTAGCTATAAAGATATGAAAAAGGAATTGTAAAGAAAAAACTATCTAAAGCATTATCAGTCAGGAATTGAATATCTTTTGTATATGCTTTCGGTGATTATCATAGTGGATGGAAATGATTTAACAAACATTTTAAATGCAGTTTTTATTACTAAGATTGAAATTTTCTGGGTGTCTGTTGGTGGATCTGTGGCATGGGCACTTTGCAGTGTGCTCATGTGTTATGTTATGTTGTTTATTTTTTAGAGCTTATGAAATAAAAAAATAAAAACACATCCTTACAGTTCCTTACATTTTCTGGACACAGTTTGTCAGTGTGGTACATTTGAAGTTCATGTTTCAGACATGTCCACTTATTGAAATCTTGACTCTCAAGTTATCATGGACCCTTTAAGGACAAGTGATTTCTTCAAGAGAAAGTATTTTTTGACATTAACTATAACAAAAAATAAAATAAAAAAGGACTCATTTAGTGGTGGTGTTCTGTAGTAGTTGCTGTTCAGTGTTCATACTGCAATACTGGAAAATAATACAGACATGAGGCAGAGGAGCTATGCAGATATTTTCTGATGCCTCCTTTCCCATAGCAGTTTTATTTTCTCATCAGCTCTACTTCAGTTCTGTTTTGTAAGTCCAGCAAAGAACAGCAGCTGAAGCCGCGTCCATTCGGTTTGTTACTGAAGTCATGTAATTTTGTGTGTTGATTGTATAAACTGTGCTAAATAACCCTAGAAAAGAAACTCAAGGAGCACTGTAGTGATATGAAGTGATTAAATAAAATATGTATACGTAGCTTATCTCATCATCGCTTGCTAATACCATCATGTACAGAACCTAAGATTCCCATTGCAGTTCTCGAGTTATTTAATGAACATTTTCTTTTCTTTATAGCTGTATATTTTAGCTTTGTCACAGTTGTGGCTCCAGTTTTCTCTTGCAAAGTCTTACTGGAAGTTAACCTCTGGTCAGACTGATGTTGAACGTTGTGATCCTGTTTGGAACTAAACCACTATGCCGCAGCAGACAGTGACAGAGCTGTCTTTTTCAGCTGACACTTTGTAAACCATAACCAGACCTTCTTTACAGTGGTGGGGAAGTTCTTTCTGGTTGATGAAACCTAACAGGAAGGTGGCACGTTCCCACTCTGTGTCCTGATACCCTGTTTAGCCATGACTTCTTTGCTCATCATTGGCCATACATGCTAACATTTGGCCCCCAAGGTTAAGCAGGTAAATTCATTGTGAATTTATGCGCTTAGATTGGGGGTGCTTGCGCATGAGTTGAAAGCCTGCGTATGAATACAAATGACCAAGTGATTTACTTAATCTGTACAATTCGCAGTCCTTAAAGGTTTTCTTATTTGGAATACCTTATGACTTGCGATGTGTATGCCTTCTGTGAAACTACCATAAGAGAGGTGTTGCAAGATCGGAACCTTGATCATGTTATGAGTGAAGTTGCCTGGTCTCCTTTTTATCCAGTGATTTAGTTTAGCCATTGCCCTTAACACGAACTCAGTTGATGTGAGTGTGTCTAGGCACAGGCACATAAATTATATTCAACCTTTTTTTTTGTGAAATGATGATAAGATTGTATTGTAACAAAGTGATTTTGACTGACGTCATATGTGGATGAATGGGCGTAATGTGGATTGTGAGAATTGGTTTGTGAAGTGTTCCTCATATGTTGTAATTGTTGAGAATTTATATAATAAAATTTATCAAGAGTTTCACTGTCTCATGCCTGTCGGATGCATTTGTGTGTATGCATGTTTATCACGTGTTCAAGTGTGTGTAATCTAGTATGTGTGTTCCCTGAAAACATGTGTGCGAATCGTAATATTGTGTGCGTGTGTGTGTGTGTGTGTGTGCGTGTGTGTGTGTGTGTGTGTGCTCTCAGTTACAATGTACCTTGGAAAAGTAATACCATAACCCAAACAATACACTCTCAGATATGCTCAGTAGAGTTGTATATGTATGTACATGTTAGTATTTGAATATTCAAACCTGGTTAGGCATTTTCTCCTTGCGGTTTCTTTGGTTTGGCATTTTCCCCTTAACTCTTGTGGTTTCTTATTTTTTGGCCTTGCAGCTGCACAGATGTAATTTAGGGTGAAGATGCCATCAGGACTATAAGCACCGCCACCATGAACTAGCAGACAGGCAGGCTACTTTGCCACAGCCAGTTTTTTGTTTTTGTTTTCTTTTTTTAACCCTTTTCATCCCAAGTAAAACCAATCAATCTCATTCTCCAGACCAAAGTCAGAAAAATATTCATAAAAATTTTGTTTCTGAATGGATTGTTGTGAAATTTGGTGTGCATGTTTGCAAAGTGATTTAGCAAGTGTGCTGCAAGTGCATGTTGAATAAAAGGAAGTTAGCAAGGCAAACCGGTTTCAGTTCACCATTAAAAACAGAATGTAACCTTCGGGATATGAGTTCTTCGTTCCGCAGTCTCTTTGAACAGAACGAGGGACTTGTGACGCGGGAAGAAATGTGTTAAACTGTATTAGTTTCTGGTGAACCTGTCTGCCTGCCCCACACAGGGAGTTTTGGCAGTGAAAGGGGTTGTGCAGTCTCGTCTCCTGTCTCTGCCCAGTGGCACACATTATCCCACAGGAGCAGTGAAAGGGGTTGTGCAGTCTCTTCTCCTGTCTCTGCCCAGTGGCACACATTATCCCACAGGAGCAGTGAAAGGGGTTGTGCAGTTTTATCTCCGTGCCCTGGAGGATGGTTTTGGCCTGAGAATCGTGCCTCCAGGGTACGGTTGAAGGAGGGCACGGAAGAGGCCAACAACCTAAGGCAGGGGCTGATAATGCCAAAGAGTGGACTGGAGAGACCATCAACTCTCTATTGCAAATATCAGAGGATTGAGACCGATGGAGAGCCCTGACAGCAGTCTCAAGCATGGCACCCCAACGACGCAAGTTAAGGGAATAGTAGTAGTACAGTAGTCTTATCTCCAGTCTCTGCCCAATGGCGCACACTATCCCACAGGAGCAGTTACTTCCATGTGTGGAGCAGCGTTACTCCAGCAGCTCCAGTATTTTGTTTTTTGGACTGTGCGTTTCCTAGGGGAGATTTGACCCATGATCTTATACCAGAATTTTCCCTACCCTGCAGCCTGTTACTACAGTTTTTCTGCAAGGGGTGATTTTATGCATCATCATTCTAATATATGTTATAGCACATTTTCAAGAAACTACAAAATGTTTCCTTACTTTTCCAGTGGGAGCGAAAAGTCGCCCCCATTACGCCCCACCCCCCAAAAAAAAGAAAAGAAAAAGAGAGAGTAATGTGTCTTCTGTTTTCACTGTTGACAGCAGCTAATTACCTCACAGTGTCTTTGACAGTAGTCAAAACAAAGCCTCAGTAAGTTTTCTTTTCACCTTCTTTCTTTCTTTACATATACTCTTGACATTTTTTCATTGATAGCCAGTAGCAATTTTCCCATTCCCCCCTCCCTCCTAGGACCCATCTGATTCACGTGCACACACACACTTGCACATGCACACACACACATGCGCATGCACACACACATGGGCAGAAACACGCACACACATGCACATACACACACTCACACACACAAACACGCACACACACGCACATACATACACACATGCACACACACACACACAGACCCCCCCTGAAAATTTTTTTAATGAAGATTTTGAATATTGACATATAGGATTGGTTTTACAACTGCATTCAACCATGGGCCATCCTCCTTCCTAGCATCTATCTGATTCGCATGCATGCGTGCATTCACACACATATACACGCGCACACACACACACACACATGTGCATGCATGCGCGCGCAAATACACACATTGCCCTACTATCCTATGGTTTTGAAGTTCAAAGTAGTAGCCTACATACGAAAAAAAGAGTCGTTTCTCATCTCGCAGAGTAGTTTAAAGCCTGTATGAAATACGTAAAAGTCTTTCATTTGAAAGAAATAAAATTGTAGCAGAGACTTCGGCGTAGCAACGATGGCCATTTATTGGCTGTGTGACACAGTGACCGTGCCTGTAAAGATAATTATGATATGAAGTAACATAAAATAATAACATACAGGAATGTTGTAAAGATTAAACAAATATAATTGGTGCATTCCAACAAATTCCAGGCAATTTTTGCGCCCAAGAAAAAGAAGAGGTAAGTAGTAAGTTTCAGAACACGACATAGTAAGGCAAGACCAAAAGCTAGTTGTCGTTCTTTACAGTTCTTTTGTAACGAAGTCAATTTAGATGTACATTGGAGCAACTTTTGATTTGCAAGTTCGACAGAAGTTAGACTCAAATCAGATCAAACTACGACAGAACCATCAGTAAAATGATGTTGGCCGTATAAAGGAAGAAGAAGAAGAAGATGTGAAGTGATTGCTTCCCGACTTCATCATTGCTGTAGATTCCGTTGATCGTTGTTGCAGAAATGACTCTGTATACAGAACCTCCTACAGGCAGCATTTCCTTTCAGAAATTGGAAAGTTTTGCAATGAAAAGGCTCGACTTTCTTTTGAAAGTGAGGGCCGCGAGAGGTGATCTGTCTAAACTTCAAGAAATTGTGTGCGAACCAGAAAATGTTACGGACAGCGATTGTCTGATTGTTGGTTCTCTGAAGGATAAAGTGTCGCATTTCATACTGAGGTTAGTCACCTAAGTTATAAACGCACGCACACGAACAGACAGACAGACACACATACGCACACGGAGTGACACGTACAAAAAGGAGTGTCAACACACACACACATTTTATGCATGCTCACACACACACACACAAACACAGAGTGACACATACACATAGTGACATGTAGTGACACACACACATACACAGATGGGCGTGATGGCTGAGTGGTTAAAACATTGGACTTCTAATCCTGAAGTCACAGGTTTGAATCCGGGCGCCTGGTGAAATAAGTGTGGGGATTTTTACAGTCTCCCAGGTCAACTTATGTGCGGACCTGCTAGTACTGACTCCATTCCCTGCAAGTCGCCTTGGGATGAGACTATAAACCAAGGTCCCGTGTGCGAATGCACGCATAACATGTGCACACGCTAAAACCCATCTACCTTTCATAGAAGAGTAGGCCATCCCTGGCCAGTGGTTTGAATGACACAAACGTAACCTGCATGCATCATATAGTGCGACAGTCTTCACAGGTTGAAGTTGGTTGCCTTAAACCTCAAGCACGTGTACATACACACATACACATACAAGCGGACACACACACACACAGACATGCACGTGTGCTGTATGCACATGCACACACACACACCGCTCCCCTTTCCATCACACACACACAATAAACACATACACAGTCACACATGCACACTTGCAGTCACACTTACACCCAACCCCCAGGGAGGGGGAGAGAGAGAGATACAATTATGCACTGACATAAAGTCACACACACACACACACTCTCTCTCTCTCTCTCTCTCTCTTGCAGTCACACACACACACACAAAAGTGACATACACACAAAAGTGACACATACACACACACACATGTACACACTCACACGCACACACACACATACACACACACACACACACACACATAAACTGTCATACACACACGCCAAATACGCACACACATACTCTCTCTCTCTCACCCTCTCTCTCATAAGAAATGAAGAATGTATATATATGCACAAACTAGGTAATTATAATAAACACAGTGTCTGGACATATAATGATATATAATCAGAAATCTATTACCTGTTTCTAATTTATCATATCTAATTATGATCGCTATATTTTATATAATGTCTTATAATCTATGTCTTATAATCAGAAATCTGTGACCTGTTTCTAAGAGCATCATGCGTGTTGTTTTCCAGGCTGCTTATGGGTGGAGATCCAGAAACACAACAATTCTTCAGAGAAGCTGAAACTGCATGGTTTGACTTCAAACTTTCCTGCATGACTGAGGATGAAATGAATAAATTCTTTTGCAGTGTAGATAAGATTTTGAAGAAGACTGTTGCCTGCAGCCAAAGCTGTCAAGTTTTCCCTGGGAGTGCAAATATTGCCGGTATTCTGGGAGTGTTTAAAAGCATCAAACAGTCTGTGGGTTCCTGGAAAGAAGTGGTTCGTTTGTACCTAGCCCAGTGCCCCTCCTCTCAGTTTTCTGTGCCTTTCCACCGTGTGTTAAATCTAGTCAAAGGCCGACAAGTGGTGTTGGACAGAGGGATGGCCAGAGTCCCTTTCAGCAGGTTGCGCGAAGTTGTCACAGAGCAGTTTTTGTCCTTGATGTGGGGGGCCTCAGCTCAAGCAAGCCAACAGTTTCCCGTTGCTGTCGCTGATGAGCGACTGAGACTCTTGTGGAGAAAGATGAAAGTGAGTAGAGTTGTTCCACAGAAGTATTTTCCATTTTTGAACCCTTTAGATAGCCAGAGGAAATTATACTTGTCTTATAATTACATCTAAATCATTATAATTCAGCTTGGGAGGCTGAACTGTAGTTAATTGGTAGCAATTTTAACCCATTAATGCTTGCTTTCCCACCCCACCCCCTTTTAAAAATAATATTTTGTCAATTTTCCAGTGGGAGGTTGGTTTAGTTAGCAAATGCTAGACTTTTAAAACAAGATATAATTTTAATCATTGATATGCTATGATATGCTATAGGCAAACAAAGGGTTAACTTAACAATGAGTTCATATTTCATTTGTGGTATAATGGAATTTTCATCTACTTAATACATAAATATTTTTTAATATAATTACATGTGTACATATAATAAAAAAAAAATACATATTTTTATTTTGAGTCAGTGTTGCATTGATTGTGGACACATCATGATATGCGTGATATGGAATGGAATGGTATGGTATATATTTATAGTGAAGGGTATGCTTGCACATGATGTAGTTCATGTGATGTACATGTGTTTTGTGACCGGCATTGGGGAATAGATGCCCTGACGTCTGTCTTTGTTTGTTTTCTAAACTTTTGAAATAAACACAAAATTAATACGTGAACTTCAGATGTGTAAGTCTTACAAGGTTATGAACTTAATTTTGAAGCAATAAAAAAAGCCCATTTCACCACATGATTGAAAATCCTGAGAAAATCTGCCGAGATATTTAAGTATACAGTGGAACCCACTTAACACGAGTCCGGATAACACGAGAATCTGCTTAAGACGAGCAATTTTTGCGGTTCCGACCAACACTCTTCTTTATCTCTGTTAAAAATTCACGGTTAACACGAATATTTTAACACAAACTTTCGCTTT
>JAVDPJ010417463.1:0-10553 GCA_034780015.1 Urosalpinx cinerea
AAAAAAAAAGCATATATTTGTTTCCCCTGCCACCCGTGTAAAATAAATAAATAAAATTTCTCTCGGGCCAAGTGGCTAAAGCGGCAGACTTCTAACCCTGATGGTCCTGAAGTCTAGTCTGGTTTCGAATCCCAGCAGCATCTGGTGAAATAAGTGTGGGTAATTTTTTTACATTTTTTTTTTACAGACATGCTATAAGTGGCTTATTTCCCTTCGTGTGTACACGCATGCGGAAGATCAAGTACGCACATTAAAAATCCCGTAATCCATGTCAGCGTTCGGTGGGTTTGCGGAAGCACGAAAATACCCAGGATTCACCCGAGGCATTACGTGTGGCATCGGGTTATGCAGTTGGTCAAGCATCTGCTTAGCAGGGGTGTGGTGTAGTGTATATGGATTGTTCCGAACGCTGGGACACCTTGGGAAAATCTGAGAAAAAAAAGCTGTGTGTGTGTGTGTGTGTGTGTGTGTGTGTGAGAGAAATATGTTTAATTATTGCTGTATTTCAGCTTGTGCGCAATACAGACACATTTACAATGTGCAGGCTCACAAGTACTTCCCAGCTCCCAACTTACAGGCAAGACTCGCAAAACTGTACGATTAACTGAGATGCCAATTCCTGGGGAGACAAAAGAGGAAATATTTCATCAAACTTAAGAGGAAATATTTCATCAAACTTAAGAGGAAATATTTCATCAAACTTAACTATTTCTGAGAGGAATATTACACAAAACACAAGATATTTTTTAGAGGAATATTACACAAAACTCAGATATTTCTGAGAGGAATATTACACAAAACTCAGATATTTCTGAGAGGAATATTACACGAAACAGAGATATTTCTGAGAGGAATATTACACGAAACAGAGATATTTCTACGAGGAATATTGCACGAAACAGATATTTATGATAGGAATGTTACACAAAACAGAGATATTTCTGAGAGGAATATTACACAAAACAGAGATATTTCTGAGATGAATGTTTCAAGAAACAGAGATATTTATGATAGGAATGTTACACAAAACAGAGATATTTCTGAGAGGAGGAATATTACACGAAACAGAGATATTTCTGAGAGGAATATTACACAAATCTCAGATATTTCTGAGAGGAATATTACACGAAACAGATATTTCTGAGAGGAGGAATATTACACGAAGAGGAGGAACATTACACGAAACAGAGAAATATTTCAAAGCAGTGAGGAATGCGCATTGGGTTATGCAGTTGGTCAAGCACCTGCTAGCAGGTGTGGTGTAGTGTATATGGAACATTCCGAACACTGTGACATCTCCTTGGGCCAAACAAAGAACAAACAAAGAACATATAAGTCCGTCACGACGGAGTTCTCTGCATGAAATTCGGGCTGCTCTCCCCTATATGGTGTTGATGTTGTGCAGACGTTGCAGTCGGCTTCTTCTCAGGTGATGCTATATGGTGGTCATATGCACTTCATTCTGCTATGACACTCACCTGCATGGAGGCTTGCTGGTCTAACAGTAATGCGCCCGGCTAGAAATTGAAGGGTCGTGGGTTCGAATCCTGTTCACAGGCTAGACCTTTTCCCCATCCACTAGACCTGAGGTGGTGTGGTACGGATGCTAGTCTTTCGGATGAGACGATAATTCAAGATCCCATGTGCAACACACATTTAGCGCACGTAAAAGAACCCATGGCAACAAGAGAGTTGTCCCTGGCATAACTCGGTAGAAAATCCACCCTGATAGGCAAACAGATAAAAAATGCAGACAGAAAAAGAGGGGGGGGGGGAAGGCTGGAAGGCTGGTGCCGTACTACGGCAACGTGCTCTCCCCGCGGAGAGCAGCCCGAATTTCCCACAGAGAAGTCTTGCGTGACTATAAATATACACAATACAAAACAATACAATGCAATGCAATGCAATACAGTATAATACAATACAGTACAGTACAGTACTGTGTGGTGTTGGTGTGTGCAGACGTTGCAGTCAGGGGAGACAGTGGATGCTGCGTGGCTGCAGGCAGTGACTGAGCAGAGCTCCGTGTCCCTGTCAGAGGCTGCCACCACCATCCACTCCCACCGCGTAGACATCAAATCCTGCAAGGTGGGCCCCTTATCGTGCGTGTGTGTGTGTGTGTGCGCATGTGCGTGTGTTTTTGTGTATGTGTTTGTGTGTGTGTGGATTTAGAGGTACAGTTATTCCACTTTTGTAGCTGGGAGGTGCATAAGTACTTTTTCAGTTGCTGTATTCATATTTTGTCTATTTCAGGTTTTATTGTGCTTGGTTATTTCGTAAGAGTTTTGTAATAGAAATAGTTTTTTGTTTTTAATTAGTTATTTCTTGAATTTGTGGGAGTTTTGTGCTAGAAGAAAATAACCCCAGGATTTTTTACAAATTTTTAATCATTTTATTCAGTTATTTCTTGAATTTGTGGGAGTTTTGTTATAGAGAAAAAATAATCTGACATATTATCATTAAAAAGATTCTGTATGAATGATGCAAGAGAACTGGTTACATTAATTTGTCCTGTTCACTAACCATATTTTTCGCCATAGATTGAACAGAACTAATTCATAAAATAAAAAATTAATCGGGTTTTAATGGGTTTTTTTTACCAGAGCAGATTTAATTAATCATAAATAAGATTTTCATATCCTTTTCCCATGATCTCAAGTATTTGTTTATTTATTTACTTATTTATTTATTTAGATGTATTTTTTACAGAATAAGATTGTGGAAGGAGCAGCAGATCTGCGCAGCCTGCTGTCTACACATCACAAGCTGATGTCAGACATTCGGTCTATCCTGAAGACCATGGCCAAGGTAATAATAATAATGATGATAATAATAATAAAGAAGAATAAAGGTCTTGTTTGTTTTGTGTCTGTGAAAGATTCACCAGATTATTGATTGTAACCTGTACTAAATCTGACCCAAAGATATAAAAGATCATGTCCTTCAGAGAGTCTTCATATTATTGTAACCCGTACTCCTAGCATAGATAAGCCTTACTCAAAGATGAAACTTTCATGTCCATCAGAAATTCATTAGATTATTGTGGCTTGTACTTCTAGCATGGGTGATTCTTACCCAAAAGTATTGTTTGTTGTATGTCTTTGAAAAAGATTCCTCAATTTATTGCTGCATATGTACTGCTCAAGGCTGATTGTAACCTGAGGCTGTTGTTTTGTGTCCTTGAGAGATTCATCAGATGCTTGTCTTCTTGACTGATTTGTTTACTTGATTGTCTTCAGTATGCCTGACTGTAACCTGTGACTGGAATACTTTATCACATTATCAGTGTTCCCTCTTGAACTTGTAATTGTAACTATGCAAGCCAAAAAACATTAAGGATCCCTGGGTTAAAAGGACAGCCCTGAAAGTCAGTGTTTGCCTGTCTGCTGTAATTGTTACGATCCTTTGGCTATTTTATGCAGATATGGAAAGTTGTCAGCCAAGGCAAAGGAAGGTATCTGTCACACACTAAAATGTGTCTTTACAAACAACTGTATCATCAGCAATAAAATGTTGTGTATATTTGTCAGCTGGAAGAGCAGGACTACGGAGAGGAGGTGAACGCGGACGGTATCCGTCACTACCTGTCCTCCTACAAAACGTTCTCAGAGAACATCACGGCAGCACTGAAGGCCGTGGTCAGTGAAGAGGCCAGCCACACCACGATGCTGACCACACAGGCCCTGCTACAGCAACTGGTCCAGCAGATACCCAGGTATGTGGGGCTTCCACTTCACCCCTCTCTCTGTGCGGAGTCATGCCGTTTTCAGTATAACTAGTACCCCTCCCTCGAAAGAAAAAGAAAAAAAAGGTTACAGAAAAGTGCACTTTGTTCTTGATTTTCACATCATTCGTTCCTGATAGTAAGATTTTGGGATAGGCATGTCTGACAGTTCCAAATAGGAATGTGAAAATCTGGACACTGATATCACATTGTACAGTGAAATTACCTGCCATCATTGTTTTGATTTTTTCATTGGCATTCACAATACATTGTATATTGAAATCAAGTGCCATCATTGTTTTAATTTTTTTGATTGATATTTCTTCAACATTGATTTCACATTCATTACACATTGAGTTTTGACATTCCTTATACATTGATTTGACATTCTTTATACATTAATTTGACATCTCTATACATTGATTTGATTCCTTATATATCAATTTGAAATTCTTTATACATTGATTTTACATTCATTACACATTGATTTGATATTCATCACACATTGATTTGACATTGATTACATATTGATTTCTGTTGCAGCATCTATGATCGGCTGATGCAGTTTGCTCCACCTCTGCTACAGCAGGAACAGGAACAGGAAGTGTCGCCCCGACAGGACGTCACACGAGGTAGGTCTGTTCTTCATAATATGACATCACATCATCATATAGAGGGGGACAGGAGACTTATCATCATCGTTGGAATTTTGTCTAATGGTATGGTGGGGAACTTCAGCTTTTGAAGGAATTGAATATGTCTTTTTGAGTCTGGTTGGCCTGATTTTTCTACCTTATGTGTATGATGTGGCGTGAAGGAGCTGTGTTTGTCTTGTACACTTCGATATGTATGAGTGGTTTACTCCTCATGTATATATGGTACGTTATTGTCAACGGCAGATTTTCTCAGCGTGAAATTTGGGCTGCTCTTCCCGGGAAGAACACATTGCCACAGTGCAGTGCCATCCTTTTTTCTTTTTCTTTTTTTTCCTGTCTGCCTTGTGTACTTTTGCCTAACGGGGGTGGATTTTTAAAAAAAAATTTTTTTTTTTTTTTAACTGAATTTTGCCAGGGACAACTCTTTTGCTGTTGTGGGTTATTCTTTGTGCACTTAATATGTGTTGCACACGGGACCTTGGTTTATCGTCTCATCCAAAAGACTAGTACCCAGACCACACCACTTCTAGTCTAGTAGATGGGGGAAAGGTCTAGGCTCTGAACAGGATTCAAACCCATGGCCCTTTAATTTCTAGCCAGGTGCACTACCACTAGACCACCAAGCCACACTCTCAGGGAATGGAGTCAGCACAAATATTAACTCTGGGGAAAATCCCCCTCCTCAGAATGGCTCAACAGCGATTCGAACATCCGTTGTCAGATCACGAATCCTAGACTCTACTGATTGAGCTATCTGCCCTCGGTGGATGAATAATCCAGAATTGGAAAGCTTTCAATCCAAAATATGTATGTATACTTTACTCCTCATATGTGTTTTGCCGATGTTGGATATATCTATGTGTGTGTGTGTGTGTGCAGTGATGAAGAGAGGGGAAGAGGTGACTGGCAGTCCAGCTCGTCGCCTGCTGATGCTGAAAGAGGGCAGCTCCTCCGTGGCGGGCAGTCCACAACACCGCGACAGAGCCGCCGCCAAGAAAGACAAGGTCTCCAGGGACCCTCGCACTGGGAAAGGTAGGTGTCTGTAACTCTGTGTGTGTGTGTCTGTATGTGTTTGTGTGTGTTTATCTGCATTTGTGTGTTCACTTGAAGTCAAGGCAAGCTCCAGTTTTCGTTAAACTTTCATTTTCTGCATAAATAATTGTCATGTTTCTTCTATTTTGCTTTCTTTTTTTTCTTCTTTTTCACATCAGTGTGTGTTGATTAATCATTTCTGAATCCAGTAAAATGCATGTCAGTTCCAGATTTTACACTGTTAAAAGAGCGAAATGAGTTTAAATGCAACCACCCAAAAGTTCCCAGCACACAGCTGATTGGCTCACATCAGGGGCCTGCAAAACTGAAACAGCCCATAGCTCAGAGGCAGGACTTAGAAAACAATTTTTCCTGCAGATAGTGAAGATTTAAACAGGTTTTCATGTGAGCAAGACGTGTTGAGCAGGTCCCTCAGTACATACAGAGAACTGGCTTTAGAGATTGCTAAAAGAAAAAATAAATACTGGGTGTTTGTATGACTAAGAGTTTACTGGTTTATGTGTAAAATCCTGTTTGTGTAATTCTAAGAGTTCACTGTTTTATGTGTAAAATCCTGCTGTATGTTTGTATAACTCTAAGAGTTCGCTGTTTTATGTGTAAATCCTGCTGTGTGTATGTATAACTGTAAGAGTTCACTGTTTTATATGTAAATCCTGCTGTGTGTTTGTATAACTCTAAGAGTTCACTGTTTTATGTGTAAAATCCTGCTGTATGTTTGTATAACTGTAAGAGTTCACTGTTTTATGTGTAAAATCCTGCTGTATGTTTGTATAACTCTAAGAGTTCACTGTTTTATGTGTAAAATCCTGCAGTGTGTTTGTATAACTGTAAGAGCTCTCTGTTTTATGTGTAAAATCCTGCTGTATGTTTGTATAACTGTAAGAGTTCACTGTTTTATGTGTAAAATCCAGCTGTATGTTTGTATAACTCTAAGAGTTCACTGTTTTATTTGTCAACTCCTGCTGTGTGTATGTATAACTGTATAACTGTAAGAGTTCACTGTTTTATGTGTAAATCCTGCTGTGTGTTTGTATAAAATAATGACTGTAAGAGTTTGCTGTTTTATGTGTAAATCCTGCAGTGTGTTTGTATAACTCTAAGAGTTCACTGTTTTATGTGTAAACCCCTGCTGTGAGATTGTATATCTCCAAGAGCTGACTGTTTTGTGTGTGCAGCGATTCAGGAGAGAAATAGCTACGCTGTTGGGGTGTGGCGGCGAGTGAAGCTGAAACTGGATGGACGTGATCCAGACTCTGCCAAGCGTCTCTCTGTCCCTGAACAGGTCAGTGGAGAGCTTTGAAACAGCTTTCATCGTGCGCTTGCAGTTTCTCACTGTGGGTTGAGGCTTGTTGGACTTTTTTGATTTTTTGTTTTAAAGAGCCAGTTTTGGCCAGCTGGAAAATATTAGGAAAGAAATGTAGTGTTAGTATTTGTACATTCCTTATGTGAGTGAGTAATGTTCACGCGGTTGACAGACGTTGATGAAAAGCTCTCTGCTATTTTCATTAATTTCTTTAATTGTTTTTCTTAATTTGACAATTTGTGGGCTGTCACAACATCTCTTTCACAGATAAATTCAGAAATCTCAACGTCTTCCTCGGTGAAACACTGTCAATTAAACAATATGTAAATAAAGTTTGCCAGACAACTTTCTATGATCTTAAACGCATCGGTTCAGTCCGTAAATATCTCACTGACGACGCAGCAAAAACACCTGTCACTTCCTGTGTTCTCTCAAGATTGGATTACTGCAACTCTCTCCTGCATCTGTCATACAGGTGCTGCAAAAGGTTCAAAATGCTGCTGCGAGAATTATTCTCAAAGCACCTCGCCAACAGTCAACCACTCCTCTCCTTAAAGCTCTTATGATCACTGGCTGCCTGTATCTGAACGGATCAAGTGCCACTCTCAGTTAAATTGTGCATGGATGTAACTTTCCATGTGATCATGCGATCACTGTGTGTGTGTGTGTGCGCGCGCGTGCGCGTGACCCTATGTGCATGAATTCATCCCTCCCCCACCCTTGATACAAATTGCGTCTTCTTTATATTGAAAGGTTTTTACATTTTGTCTTTTCTTCTTTATTGATGTAAAGCGCTTTGAGCCGTAGGCTAGGCACTCAATAAGTGCCCATTATTATTATTATTATTATTATTATCATTTAGTAGTATTTTTACGATCTGCTACGTCACCTTATGCCCAGACCTGCCAGTGCCTTAGTTACTCCCCTTTGTCTATATTATTATACGCATGCAGGTCAAGTATGCACGATAAAGATCCCGTAATCCATCTCCGAAGTCGGTGGGTTGCGGAAACATGAACATGCTCCAGAAAGGGCGGTAATAATCTTTGATATGACGAAGGCGATCACAAAATGGAGGTGCACGTGTTTTTTCACGGACACAGGCAACTATTTTCCTTCGGATTAATGGGAACCCCAAGAGAGCCTTCCGAACTATTTTAAGATACACACACCTGTCTGGGTGCTCATTCTGTTGAGCTTTGAGCCGGAGCCTGCAGGTGGGTATTTCAAATACTTGTTAGGTGCAGTAGAAGTAGGAGCACGATAGAAGAGATCAGTCGTAAGTGTGCGTCTTGTGCAATTTTGAAGAGAAATAGAGGGAGCTGAGACATGAATGGATTCCGGGGTAAGGGGAAGGCGTGTGTGTGTGTGTGGAGAGAGGAGGGGGGAGTTAGACTCAGGGCTGTCAAGGATTATAGTTTCCCTCAAGAGATCTTTTGCAAGCATAGCTGATAGATGTGTAATCACAGCGATGATTGCCGGTGGTGACAAACCCCCTCGATCCTCTCCCCCTCTTCACGTGTGGAGCCTGAGGTTGACGTGTCCCGCCACCCGCCCACCAGGGTGGGGTGGGAGATAGGGTGGCGGGGTGTATAGGGTGGCAGGGTGTTTTCGGGACAGGTGGCTATAGAGGTGAGATTGGGGAACAAGTCTGTTTGCAGGTGTTGTTTGCATTACGATTAAACCATAATCTTCTCGAGTGTCCGTAAAGATGCATTATGATAACATGAAATTCTACTTTGTCTGAATCTTCTTATGATGAGCTTCTGACACACACACACAGGCTTACAGACACACTTTCGTTGAGCGCTCAAGCACACATGCACACACAGACAGACACACACACACACACACACACAAGCAGAAGCGGGCACACACACACACATACATACACACACACACACACACACACACAGAAAGAGAGAGAGAGAGACGCAATGAAATATTTATTGTCATTACCTAATAAGGTCTGTCGACAAGCGGGTTACACATGTATGATTAAACTGTGTTCACATTACCGTTAAGCGGAGCATGTTCTAAATACATAACAGTGTATAATTTGCGGGAAGAAGAGGTCAAGTGTTTGTGCTTGTCTTGATGTTATGTGATAACTTGATTGCGTTTGTGTGTCTTGATGTTATGTGATAACTTGATTACGGTTGTGTGTCTTCTCACCGCCAATTATACACTGTTATGTATTTAGAACATGTTACGCTTAACGGTTTTTTGGGGTGCATTTGTTCGTTCCTACTGGATGGGAAATTAGTGATTAGACAGCCCGAATTGAATTAATCACTTTCGGAGAGAAATTGGTAAGGATAACAAATATTTTTCCAGGCAGTAATTATCTTTAAACATAAGGTAGTTATAGCATACACCACTGTTAGTCACACTACTTCGCCATGTTTGAACATATTGGTCCTTAAATCTTTGTTTTACGATATATTTGAATTGATTAAGTGAATATACTGTGTTTTTCCGAATGAAAGATAGGCCTAGATCATTTAAAAGAGAATAAATGCGCTGTAACCAAGGTAGCTTGAACTGAGTATCACTAAACAAATGATTATGTAGTCTGAATAATCACACAGATATCTGTATGGAGTTACAACAAGAGTCAAGCAAAAGACTACCAATAACACAACATTCTAGCGTTAATTTCATTCTCAACAGGGAAACAACCCAATTCACCAAGAATCATGCAAGATGGAGTTGACACTCTCACACCAAGGATCATTTTTAAGAATGGTAACTGTATGTAGTCTACTGCAAACTGATAATTGTTCAAAACCCCATTTTTCACATCCATACAATAACACAGGGAGAACACATTTTTCAAAAAGTTCAATTAGGACGTCCAATAGTAAGTGATCTTTCCTTATCTTTTTTAACAGAGAGAACATTGCACTGTTGGCAAGCCTGCAACGGTCCTTAATAGCTTCTTTAAATGTACCATTGAAGTTGAAGAAAGTGCCTAAATACTTATAGTTCCACACTGTATCAACCAGTTTGTCATTATGATAAAAAATTCTGGAATTTTTCTAATCTTACCCCTGAAGAAAATAATAATCTTTGTCTTACCAATGTTCACTTTGAGTCCCCCAGGTTTCACAATAACTATGTAAAGCATTCAAAGAGCGTTGCATGTCTTCTGCTGATTCAGATAGGATGACTGTGTCATCTGCATAGAGCAGTAGAAAAAGCTTAACATAACTTTCTAGATCATTCATAACAAACTCGTTAGCTAAGGTAAAAGGAAGAGTCAACCCTTCAGTATTGCCGTTCCAAAAAAGGCTTTCGTGTCATTTTAGAACAAAGAAAACAAAACAGGTGAGAGGTTTTCCCCTTGCCTTAATCCTTTGTTCTTTGTTTGGCCCGAGGAGGTGCCACAGTGTGATGCAATAAAGTCTCATCTTCCAACATCAGTTTTAACACAGGATTTAGCGCGATTAGCATACATACTCTTAATAACATCTAAAACATTACCATTCACACCACAGTGATACAGTTTTTCCCATAGGAGGCTTCTCTGGACACTGTCAAAGGCTTTCTGATAGTCTATAAAGGTACAGTACAATCTCTTCTTTCTTTGTAAATAAAAACATATAAGACAATACAATGAGAAGATATAATATGATCAATAGTTGACTGGTGTTTGCGGAAGCCTGCTTGTTCATTACCAAACAAGTTATTAGTTTTCAAGAAAGAATATATTTGGTCATTTAGTATACTTGTAAACAGCTTAAAATAGTTCTTCCTCTGTAATTATCTGGATCATCCGCGTTACCTCTACCTTTGTACACAGGAGTAATACAAC
>JAVDPJ010417573.1:0-10548 GCA_034780015.1 Urosalpinx cinerea
TGATAGAAAGAACAAGACATTCATTTCAACTGTTCAAGTAACTTTGCAATTTCTAATAAATTTACTCAATTTTAACACACACACACACGCACGCACGCACGCACACACACACACACACACACACACACACACACACGTACGCACACACGCTCTTCTGAGGGGTGGAATAGTATTATAATGTTGTGGATTGTTTTGATGTGAAATAATTATATGTTATGCATAAATGGTGTGTGTGTGTGCGTGGATGCGTGCGTGCATGTGTGTGTATGTTTGTGTGTGTGTGTGCGCGTGTGTGTGTGTGTGTGTGTGTGCGCGCATGTATGTGTTTCTGTGCGCGCGCTTGTGTGTGTGTGCGCGTGCGTGCGTCTGTGTATGTGCGTGCATGCGTGCGTGCATGCGTGTGTGCGTGTGTGCGTGTGTGTGTGTGTGTGTGTGTGTGTGTTAAAATTGAGTAAATTTATTAGAAATTGCAAAGCTACTTGAACTGTTGAAATGAATGTCTTGTTCTTTTTATCTCTATTGAAATGCTTATATTATGGTTGAAAATACTTTGTCTTAATTGACAAGTAAAGAAAATTGCTGTTTATGTATTTTTTTTTATGAAATCCTCCATGCCCTGAAAGGGGTCTCAGGCTAATTAAATCTTGAATCGTGTGTGTGTGCAATACCTGTCATTGGTTTGGCAGCAGACTTGTTAATCTTCTAAATTTCATTACAAATGTCACTCAGTTTCAGTAATAAAAATGCAATAATTTTCAGACAGTTTTCAACATCGTTAACTGCTATTTATGCCTTGCATATACTTTGTATTACTATCAGCGAAGAATAGAAATTCAAAACATTCCTCTCAATGTATTGTTGTTGGCATATGTCTGTCTCGGAAGAGAATGGATATTGCGCCATGGAAAGTCAGTCTCCATTCACCTCTCTAGGGCGCGAGCCTGGGCAAGTTATATGGAAAACTCTCAATGCCTCTCTTGCAAAGCACTGTCACCACTCATTGACATCAACATCTGGACCTGCTCTCCATGGGGGATGAAGGGTGTGAGCGATCACTGTGTAGAAAGGCTCCCTGCTCACACAACATGATTCAAGCAGCGTTATCCTCTTAGCATGGAACAATGGCCATAATGTGTGACAGTCGTAAATGACATTTTCAGATCACAAAAGACTATGTCACCTAGCTCCAGGGGCTCCACGGTTTTGCTGGCATGAATTCTGACTTGATTTGAATTGTGTGCTCCATCGGTGGATCTGAAGCTGTTTTCAGTCTGGATTGTTTGAGAACACATGCGAACGAACTGGCTCAGGGCTGATAGAATTATTGCTATCAAATTGCCGTGGGTGGAAAAATCTGAACAGCACACTGCTGGTTATTTCTGCATGAAGTTTTGTTACCAGTAACGTTATTATTGCACAGAAACGACAAGGAAGTTTTTGGAAAACAGGATCTTCGTGATGCATCAGGCAATAGCCTTTTGGCAGGGGTTTGTGGGGGCGAACAGCAGAACCAATTAAATATTAGGGGCTTTGTTTAGCACGTCGTTTCCTTGTTCCCCACGGCACAGGTGGCATGCAGCTGAGCTACTTTCTCTGACCACAAACAGTCATTGGAGCCATGACTTTCAGGCACAGTTCCGTCATACATTCCCCTGTAACTGTCAGTGTGCAGTTTAACAACCTCTGTAATGATTGTCGCTGTCTGGCATTGACACTAGGCCAGTAAATGACCTGTCCATGTTTCCCTGTCCTTCATTATGACGATGTAGACGAAGAAAAATGTCACCTACTTGGTTGTGTCTGTTGTTAAGATATAATGCAGATGTAGATTTATCTGCAAACATTGATTCAGGTGATATAAAACATTTTAACGAGACACAAAATTAGAATGTTCATGTCAAACTAGACAAGAACAATTATGCATCCTAAACCATTACTGAAATAAATCTATTTTCCAGATGTGATTTATGTAGGATATTGGTATGGTAACATCACTGACCCACTTCTGCTTTAGAACTGTAGGGAAGAGGAAGACAGTGGTGTGAGCGAGTACATTACTGATCAGCATCTATCCCTCTGAAGGACAGAGACAGCAAAGAGGCAGAATCAAAGTGCATTGTGATGACCGCAAATGATACCCCTCTGGAAGTGGGTAGGGAGAGATTGACACAGTTTGATAAACACCCTTCCCCCTTTCTTCTCATTGATGACAAGGTTATACCCCGACCATAGCCTGTTTACTCTTGGGCACCCGTAGAAGAAGTGCGCAATAAAATCAGTTTCGTCTATACACTCATCACATTTATTTGTTTCTTTTACTTTCATCTTTTGTAAGAGTATATTTGTGGGATATATGTTATGGTTAATTTTCCACTGTAGTTCGAGTAGTCTGACTTCCTTAGTAGCATTTCTAGCTAGTAGCCACGTTTTCTCATCAAGATCAAAGTTTAGTTTTCTTTTCCATAAATCTGTAGCGAAGGTGATCGGGGGCGTTTTTCGTTTATCTATCAGTTTCTTGATTTCTTTGGGCTTTGCATTTAGTTTGCTGGCTTCACATTCAATAATGTTTGCGTTGTAAAATGTGTGTTCGTTTCTTTGTAACCATTCAAGCCATAAAGGTGGAATTGCATTTCTAACTGCATTGTATTCAAAGATAAGTGTTGCATTTGGTTGTCCTAACAGTGTTTGTATTTCTTCATATGATAAAATTCTTTTTTCAGTGGGGTGTACAATATCTTTTACGCATTCTATTTCTTTCTCTTTCCATTTCTTGAAATACAACACTTTCCTTTTAAAAGTGACCAAATTGTTAAAGAACAATAATTGTTCATCAAAGTTGCTTGGGTTTATTTCGTCTATCTTAACGGTTTCCTTGTTGTTTAAGTATGTTGCTAACACTTCTTTCCAGAAGTCATTTTCTATGTTGCTTATACATTGAATATCTTTTACATTACAATTGATCAGGAATGATCTATTGTTGCTTAGTAGCTTACAAAGATGCCATTTTGGGATTACGCTCCAGTTTTCTTTATCTCCGGCTGCGAATAGCTTCCCTGCCCACTGTAGGTAGCAATGTTTTTGAAGTTCACATACATTTATCATCTTAAGTCCTCCCACTGAATAGTCTGATTCCATTACTTTTCGCTTTACTTTTTCAAAAGCCTTCCTATTGCTGTGTTTTCTTTGCCAAATGTATTTGAAAAGCATTGTGTTTATTTTATTAAGCGCTATCTCTGGGATTCCAATTGCCTGCATAACATATATAAGCTGACTTACAAGGAAAGTTTTTAAAACAACTATTTTACCATGGATACTTAAATCTCTCTTGCTCCATTCAACTATCATTTTCTTTATCTTTTCCACTTTGTCTTTCCAATTCTCTTCTATGTGTTTTGCCATTCTTCCTGGTTCAAAATATATACCTAGTATTTTAATTTTATTGACTATTGCGAAAGGTAGATTTTGTTCCTCTGGCTGCCTTCCCATTTTCATTGCTTTCGTTTTATCTATATTAAGTTTTAATCCTGAAAATGTTTCAAATTTATTGAGGATGTTCAATGCCAATTCCATGTCTCTTTTGTTTGCCAAAAAAAGTGTAGTGTCATCTGCTAGTTGTTTGATCTTGATGAGTTCATCTCTTGTGTTGTTATTAGTAGGCGCTTTTATGCCAAGGATATCACTATTTCTTATCTTGATTGCTAAAAGCTCCACAGCTAATATGAAGGCCAGAGGTGAGAAGGGACATCCCTGACGGATTCCGCATTCTACGTCAAAGGAGTCTGAAAGCCAGCCACCATGTATTATGCTGCTTTGGCTGTTACTAGTTAGTATCTTTACCCACTTTTGAAACTCGGGGCCAAATCCAAAAACTTTGAAAGTTTGTAGCATAAACTTTTTTGACAATGAATCGAAGGCTTTTGCGTAATCTAACGCTAGTAAGTAACCTCCCTTACCCGTTTTATTTATGTAATTAAGTACATCATCTATTGTCCTTATGACTGATGCTATATTGCGTCCTTTTATGTATCCTACTTGATCTGTTTTCACTAGTTTGTCTATTACTTTTCCCAGTCTTTCTGCAAGAGTTTTGGCTAAAATTTTGTAATCTGTGTTTGTTAACGTTATAGGTCTCCAATTACTTAATTTATCCCTTTCTAGATCTTTACCTTTGTGAATAAGAGTTATAATTCCCTGTCTCTGTGTGTATGAGAGTTGTCCTTTATCGAAAGACTCCTCGAAGGAATCAGTTACTATGTCACCTACTTGGTTCCAGAAAAACTTAAAAAATTCAATGGTCAGCCCGTCGCTGCCTGGCGCTGATCCATTTTTCATTTTCTTTAGTGCTGCTGTTGTTTCCATTAGTGTTATGGGACCTTCACATTTTCCCACTTCCTCTGTTTCTAATCTGTTAAAGGCTTCATTTTCCATGAAAGTATTAGTGTCCCTTTCAATATCTCCTGCTTCCGTTTCTTGACTATACAATCGTTTATAGAATGAAACTTGTTCTCGCAGAACATCTTCCTGTTTTGTTATTATTTCCCCGTTGTCTGTAGTTAATCTATTTATTATTTTTTTCTTGCTTCTTGCTTTTTCCAGATTACAGAAATACCTCGAGTTTTTTTCTCCTTCTTCTATCCATTTAAGCCTTGCTCTTATTTGTGCACCTTTTGTTTTGTATGTTTGTATAATTTCTATTTTTTGTTTAATTTGAAGGTATTCTGTTAAAATATTCTCATTTTGGGGTTCTTTTGTCAGTCTTTTTTCAATGTCTTGTAATCTCATGTTTAGGTTGATTAACTCGTTGCTTTTTTGGCATGCTATTTGCTTTCCGAACTCTATACAGTTGTTTCGAATGTCTAATTTACACATTTCCCATTTTTCAATGCTATCCGATTGATAATTGTCATTTCTAAAGGCATCGAGGCTTTCCTTCATTTTTTTAACAAAATCATCATTTTTAAGGTAACTGTTGTTAAATCTCCAGTATCCTGGTCCACGTTGAAATTTACTATTGTTTAGATCCAGGACAACAGCTTTGTGATCTGAATTTGGAATATAAGTATGTTTACAGGTTTCACTATAGTTTAAAATATTTTCTGAAACAAAGCAGTAGTCAAGTCTTCGAGCAGTAAATGGTTTCGAACGCGACCATGTGAATTCTTTTTCTGTGGGGTTAAACAGTCTCCATATGTCTGTCAAACTCAGTTGTTCTACAGCTTGCTGGAAAGATTCTGTTTCTGCCCTCTCATGTGGGTTGCCTGCTATTACATCGAGATCTGGGGAAAGTGTACAGTTGAAATCGCCAGTAACAAGCAAGTCTTCATTTTCGTATTTTTTCATAACTTCAACTAGATTTTGAAAAAAGTCTATTTTATCTTTTGTGCTATTGGGTGCGTATATGTTCGCAATTGTTAATTTGAAATTGTCGTTTTCCACAGCGACAATTATAATTCGGTTTTTTGCCTCCTTGAACTCAACTTTGGCATCTAATTTTTTTGAAACCAAAATTACCTCCCCTTTACTTCTATTTGTTCCTTCGTTATAATATATTGTCCCATCCCACTCCTTTTCCCAACTTTTGATTTGCTCTCTTGTTAAATGGCTTTCTTGAATACACACAATATCGTAATTATTTTTTCGAAAATACAAAAATAGAGATTTTCTTTTCATTTTGTTTATCATGCCACGGGCATTAAACGATACAACACGTAAACTATCCATCATGAATTGCACATGTATACAAGTACATTTTCCAGTAGGCTAGTGTTTTAAATCGCTTATCCAACTCATAGTCCGTAAGAGTATCCAAGTCATCACCAATATGTCAGTCAGTCATTTTTTTTTTGTGTGAGCTAACTACCCCCACCCTTCCCTTTTGGAGATGCTGTCTGGTGCTGCTCTTTGGCTCCAGATGGGCTGCCGCGTCCGTCCAGTCGCCGGTGCTTGTCTGCTGTCTCCGGGCTGGTCCTGTTGCTGGAGCGAGGCCGTTTGGCTGGTGTTGCCGATCGGTGTCTGTTCCGTGGAGATAGTTCCTTGCTCCAGGCATCGATGGTTGTCTGGCGGCCGACAGTTCGGCCTCGGTGGTTGTCTTTGTTGATACCCTCTCCCCCGGGGGCTGAGGTGTCCTTGGATTTTTTGCTGGCGCATTCATCATTTGTTTTGTCAGTTTGTTTTATTTGTTCTGCTGTGCCACTGTCTGTGTGTACATCTGGGAGCTCACACTCTGTGTCCCCTCGTTTGTGACCAGTCTTCCCACATTGCCTGCACACGATTTCATTTTGGCACTTTGACACATGGTGCCCAGTTTGCAGGCAACGGGAGCATGTCGTTGTCCGTTTGTTTTGTTGTTGTTCTCTGTGGAACAGTTTTGCTGACATTCCGTTTATTTTCACAAACTTGTCTAGGGGTGTTGCAGGAATTGAAATGAAGACAAACCTGCGTCCAGTTACGAATCGGGTCAACTTGTTGTCCGCGTCCCTAGCCTTTTCCATCTTGATGGTGGATCGTAGTTCACATCCTATCTTCTTCAGCGTGAACTCTATTTCCGTCTCTGCGACTGAGATAGGCAGCTGGTCGATCCAGAGCTTTGTTGTGGGCCTTTCCTCCCCTGCACTGTCTACGATGATGAAAGGGTTGCTGTTGGCCGTCTGCATCGCGATTCCCCTCATCTTGACTCCCTTTACAAGCAGCTCGTTGCGGGCTTCTTTTGTTGCCGGGTAGATTCGCCAAAGGCCGCGAATGTTCTGTGATCCTATGATCGAACCCAGCCCAGATGTCTTCTCAGCTGCCAGGCAAATCTCGAGTACAGTGGGGCGATTCTCTTCATTTCCTGGGATGTCTCTCGATTTTATGAAAACTGGTTTAACAGTTGATACGTTTTCCATAGTTGTTTTTTTTCCACTGTGTTACAAATCTTATCTTCAAAAGAAAGAGATTATTCATCAGAGCACATGACTGGCACATGCGGTAGAATATAAAGTCTGTTTACAATAGGCTATTATTATTTTGTTTCGTATCGGTCCACCAAACTTCAAAGTCCCAAAATGTCAGGGAAAAACAAGCGAACCTACAAAAACCTACAAAAACCAGCAACAATAACAGCTCACTCCTATATCTATGTGTCGCAGCTGATAAACGACAGTCTCCTTACAATAGGCTACTATAAACACTTTTTTTCTCCTTCCTATCAGTGTGCAGCGAGCTTATCGAAATTAGGCTAAGTCCAAAAAAATAGCCACAGCTCACTGCAGTAAAGACCGTGTGTGAGAGCGACAAAATTTCGTGACTGCACTCGACGACTGTCGCTCACCGATCCCACTATGAGAGTTAATAAAGCTTTCTTCACACAAGAGATGCGCCTTAAAATCTTCCATACACAAGAGATGCGCCTTAAAATCTTCCATACCTAGAGATTCGCCTTAAAGCCTTCCATACACTAGAGATTCGCCTTAAAGCCTTCCATGCACTAGAGATTCGCCTTAAAGCCTTCCATACACTAGAGATTCGCCTTAAAACCTTCCATACACTAGAGGTTCGCCTTAAAACCTTCCGTACACTAGAGGTTCGCCTTAAAACTTTCCGTACACTAGAGGTTCGCCTTACAACCTTCCATACACTAGAGGTTCGCCTTAAACCTTCCCTTCCGTACACTAGAGATTCGCCTTAAACCTTCCATACACTAGAGATTCGCCTTCCATACACTAGAGATTCGCCTTAAAACCTTCCATACACTAGACATGACCTTGCCCGAAATCTGACTCATTTCCATTCTTGTCACAATCCCCCAGCATGAATTAACATTCACAGTTGCAAAGAATCCTAAAGTTCAAACGGTTTCGTCGTCATAACCATCAACCTATTCACAAAGCCGGCGCGAAATTTTCTTTTATGCACTTCGGAGAGAAAAGATAATATCATAATGCCGTGCCTGTGGGGGTGTTTTAATGCTCTCTGTACCCTTTCTCTGTGTGCTTTGAGTGTTGTTGGCTTTAATATCTGAGTTGTGCGTCTAGTGTCAATTGCCCAGTTGAACTCATTCTCTAAAAGTGTCTGGCTAAAGTATAAATATATAAAAGCTTCTGTGTTAAGCAAGCTGTACAGGTATGCAGATCGAGACACAAGCAAATCCTTCGTGAAACTTAAAAGCAATGAAAATTTATTGGATACACGATGATATATATATTTTTTTTTTTTTTTTTTTTCCTCTTTTTTTCTTTGTCCTTTTTCTCTTTTTTCTTTTTCTTTTTCCTTTTCTCTCTCTTTTTGTTGTTGTGCTTTTCTTAATGAACGCTATGATTTACTGTCACACTGGCCTAACAGTAAACACTATAAGTATATATATAGACAATATACACACTGATGTTTGCTCATCCTCCTTGTATACTTGTTATTACTCGTTTTAAAAAATACACAAAAAACTAAGTAGCCTTTTTAACTACTTTATTAAGTAACTTCCTGAGGGTTGCCAAACAGTTTAGTTTGAAGTAACAATCAAACTGTTTATCTTTACTCTGATGCTTATTTGCACACTGTGTATTTATGAAGCTCACCGGGCATCAGCATGACATGTATCTAAGCTGGCCACGGTCATGCTTATTTCCCTTCGTGTGTACACGCATGCATAAGATCAAGTACGCACGTTAAAGATCCCGTAATCCATGTCATCGTTCGGTGGGTTGCGGAAACATGAACATACCCAGCATGCATAAATGTCCCCATATGGGGCAAGGGCTGGATAATAAAAAAAGCATCTATTTGCTTACTCTGTCACCCTTGTAAAATAAAATACAATACAATAAAATAAAATTAAATAAAATTAAAATTAAATAAAATAAAGACCTGACCTATATCTTATCACAAAGACTGATTACACATTGTAAACGAATACCTCAGTTCTTCATTTACTGCAGCAAGTCACAAAGATTGACACTCTTTGTTGTAATAACAACAGTTTTTTCAGTTTTCCCCAAGTATAATCCATATACGCCACACCACACCTGCCAAGCAGATGCTTGACCAACGGCATAAATCCAATACGCGCTGCATCAAGCCTCGGGTGCACGCGGGATATTTTCTTGTTTCCGCCACCCACCGAACGCCGACATGGATTACAGGATCTTTAACGTGCATACTTGATTTTTTTTGCATGCGTATATACACGGGACCTCTGCCTTTAAATAATGTCACTTCTCACAACTGTTGCACTTATTCATGTTAAATCACAAATTGTGCGCTAACTCATAACAGGTGCCATATTCTTTGCACAAAGTCAATATTATACATTTCATCCAAGTTTAATGCCAAATGTTACATCTTTCCCGATCACACTATGTGACAAATTTCAACCAGTCATTCCACTAAAGTTGTGCATGGGTGAGCGGAATCGGAGTAGTTTGCGTTGCTCTCTTCTTGAAGTTGATTGTCGTTTTCATAATGAGATGTTATTGATTTTCCCCCTTTCAGCTTTATTCTAGATTGTATCTGCAGCGCTTAGAGCTTTATCAGGTAAAGCGCTTAATAAATATTTATTTACATTACATTACATTACATTACATTACATTACATTACATTACATTACATTACATTATAGTTGCAGGGTGTCAGGATACATCGGTGACAGATAGAACTGGATGCGCAGGAAAGTGGTGACAGTGGTATGGACGAAAGGAAGCTCAGAGAAAAAAAAGGACAGTTGGTAGGAAGATCAGAGAATAAAAAGGACATTTGGTAGCGAGAACAGAAAGAAAAGGACAGTTGGTAGCAAAAAAACTGAAAAAGGAATGTAGCAAGATCAGAGAAAAAAGGACAGTTGGTAGCGAAATCAGAGGAAAAAGGACATTTGGTAGGAATATCAGAGGAAAAAGGACAGTTGGTAGGAAGATCAGAGGAAAAAGAATAATTGGTAGCAAGATCAGAGGAAATAGGACATTTGGTAGGAAGATCAGAGGAAAAAAAGGACAATTGGTAGGAAGATCAGAGGAAAAATGACAGTTGATAGCGAGATCAGAGGAAAAAAGAAATTTGGTAGGAAGCTCAGAGGAAAAAAGAAATTTGGTGTGCATAAACAACATTCTCGAATTTGAACAGTTCAGAAACGAAACAGTCAAATGCTTTTACCTCATGTAAGCAGTATGGCGTCTGAAAATGAGGTTTCAAAAACATCATTTATGATCATAGTGTTTGTTTTCAAACAGTGAAGAAATGATGAATAATCTTCGTAACCTACCAATGCCAAAATATGAACAAGCCTCAACAAGCAACTGGTTAACTGAAAAAGACATGCACTGATGACCCACGGTAATCAACAAATGTATATTTAAACCCTTTCACCGCCAGACAATTTAGAGCAAAATTTGTGTAACTTTTTGATTAAATGGACCATATAGTACCTGCAAGTAGCTAAAGATTCCCCAGAAGTATGTTCAAAATATGGCAATTCCTATACCTTAAAATTAAGAGCAGCAGACTGGTGGATAAAAAGACCATGATTTGGGATGCCACTGGGTGATATATAGGTGCACTTTTTGTTTGGTGAATAAAGTCGACTTT
>JAVDPJ010417683.1:0-10548 GCA_034780015.1 Urosalpinx cinerea
CCCCCCCCCCCCCCCCCCCGGGTCAGAAATGTGGCATTGCAAGCCCTTGCCAGAGGTATATTCTTGGTGTGTTTGTGTAGTTTTTCATTATTGAATATCTCTTCTTTCTTCGGACTGATTGGTCTGGTTTTGTCAACCAGGTATTTTGGTTCTCAGTCATTATTGGCTAATGTTTTTTGTTTTTTTCATTTGTTTGTCAGTATTGCTCTTTGATGTAGTGTTAACCACAATTTGGCCTTCGTAGTTGGCTGGGCTATAAACATCAGTGAATGTTGACATGAATACAGAAAGTTGGATCAGGCGACTTCTGAGTGCATGGTTGAAAAAAGAAATAGTGCAGTTTTTGTCATTTATGACTGGTCTGAAGAATAACATTTCTGTCTTTTATATCTGTGACAGAATTTATAGAATAGGCTCATTTATTTATTAATTTTTATAATTGGCACACATAACATTTCACATTTTTTTTATTGGAATGTGGAAAGGGCTTAGTCAAGTAAGGATTGAAATAAGCATATTCTTTCATGCTTCAGTTTGTTTTTGCTTTTGTCTTGACAATGTGCGTGTCTGTTTCGTGATTTTCCTGTTTTTGTTGTTATCGCACACCATGTCTTAACAGTGTGTGTGTCTTTTTCAGGTTTTCCTTGCACAAAATCGAGCAAGAGCTGGGCACAGAAATCAAGCCCATCCCCAAAACCATCGACAAATCTCTGTACGTGGCAGAGTTCCAAACACAGACAGATCCTGATGGCAGCCAGTGATGGGTCAAACTCAAAACTGTTCGTTTTGTGGTGTGTGCTGTGACTTCATTGGGGGTGGGGGAGGGGGGGGAAGCATCCCCTATTGGGGTGTGGTGTTCCAAATTAACTGTGCGGAGCACGTCGTCTGCTCTCTGACACTGCTGCTTGTGTGTATGCTGTGAAACTAACGTAGGGAAAAAATGACTGACTGCAAATGGAAAGCAATCAGCGTGGACATTTTTTTTTTTTTACCTAATGAGAACATGGGTGCTGAGTTTGAATGAGTGGTAAAGGAAGTGTCCATAAAGTTGATATTTTGGCATCAACGTATATCTGTGATGATGAAAGACAAATGACTAAATTGAAAGCTAAGAGCATGTCTGAGAGGAGAGAGAGTGTGTGTGTAGGAACATAGAAGGTTAAAAGAGAATATGTGAGTGTGCAAGCTTATGAGTATACAAATAAAATAAAAAAAGTGGAATGTCCGCAAATATAAGGTAAGAAAGGAAAAGTGTGACAGTGAGGGATGTCTGGGGGAAAAAATGGATCAGTTATTATTACTTTATGTACATGAATATAAAAGAAAAACAAAACTGCATCCATGGTGTAAGTTAAAAGAAGAAAGACAGACACTACTACATCCACATAAGGAGGAGGACACTGTTTTCAGTGCTAGTATTGACTCCAAAGTTTGGATGAATTCCTCGCGCTGGTAACTGAGAAACTTTGATCACTGAACAGTTACAGCAGTGATTCCCAAGTTGCCCAGTGCTCAGCTTTGTGGTGGAGCCGTCGCAGAACATTGTGGGGGGGTCTTTGAGTGCGCACAGTGCGTCCCATGCTGCATGGTGAGAGTTGGAAAACGCGTCCGTTCAGGATCGATATCACCGTTGATCAGCTCAAGAGTGAAGGGGGGGCGGGGTTGAGGAAGGAGCAGGAACATCAACAATCGTGGACCAAGTGAGCGTCAGTTCTTCACCAGGCGACTGGTCTGCAGTCTTCTCGTTAGTCCTGGACTCGGTGGTGCGTCCCTACACCGAACACTTCTTTGCTTCGTGTTGACTTTCTAACCCGCCCGCCCATGTTTTGTCCACGTCACGCGTGTTCTTTATACAGGTACTGTAAAGGAGCGGAGTGTGTTGGGGAAAGGTTACATCCCTGTTGCATCATTGTCTGTGTGTGTCCATTTGTCTTAGCCGTGGTACTGGAATTGTTGATGCTTGAAACATCCTTAGTAGATAGTTGACATCAAGTTCATGAACCTTTCAGTGAGTATGGAATATGATTGGGTTTATGTCGTTCTTTCTTTAGTTAAAGGGATTAAGAGGAAAAGGGTAACTCCCACACTTGGAGATTTTGTTTTGCAGGGACAATATTTTGCCCTGTGTATGATCAAGATACTAGGGAGTTGTTCTTTCACACAAGAGTTGTGACAAGACAAAAACAGACGAATGAAATATTTAAGTGAGAAGCCAGGTAGGCATGTTGAGTCACTTGATGTTCAGTTCCTTTATCACTTGATGTTCAGTTCCTTTACTTAGGCAGAGTCAGCTGCTGGCACACGTTTTGAGTTCTGATGCTGTGCTTGACCCGTTTTCTTTGATCCACCCTGTTTAGTAAAGCTTTCGTTTCAATGAGAAGGGTTATGTTTCGAATACTTTAGTTGTTAGGCGTGACTGTCCTTACTTTCCCCCAACCACCCTGAGTGTGACTGTAGGATTGTAAATATGTACATAGTCATCTTCTAGTTTTGTGGCAGTGCTTTCAGGAAAGGTTTCCAGTGGCCGGATACCTTACAAACATAACTGTCGAAATGTAGCAAGGCAGTGGGTGAGGGTGTTGCTTTTACACACATTGGGATTTAAATGAAAAAGGATGGTACATGTGCGTTGTTGACGTCTTGCATGGCAAGAAGTGAAGGTTGTACTTTGATGCTGCAAGAAAAAAAGTTAGAATAATGATCTTCAGGAAAGTACTTGAGACGTGGAGAGTGGATCAAGCAACCTTTTCTGAAAGCCCTGTCCCAAATGCCACGTTATTTTTGTACAAAGAAAGGTGGACATGTTTGCGACAGGTCCCCCAGCCCTGGGAGACGTGTCTTCATTTGCTAGGCAGCAGACTTTGTGGACGTGAAGCCACGGGCTTCTCTGTCCCTCTACTTACCCAGCGTTAAATGGCCTCGCATCTTTTCTATGCCCCCTCCCCCCATCGCCCCCTATTCACTCTGATCCTCGTTTATCTGTGACTCCACTAAAGTATTTTATTATTTCATTACCATGCTGTTTGTTTGCCATGTTGAACATCGGGTCATCATTATCACTCCTCATTATTATCACTCTTCATTATTATCACTTCATTATTATCACTCTTCATTATTATCACTCTTCATTACCATTCCCATTATCATCTCATTGCTTTTGTTGCTATCATTTTGTTATTCGCCATCATTAGTTCATTGTTCATTTCATGATGGAGAACAAGTTTGTGTGGAGTGGATGATTTGATGGGTTTTCTAAATGATGCATTGCTGAGTTGAAGAAAGCACAAACCGCCATTGGGAAGAGCATTATTTGAATCATTGACAGTGGGCTGTTAATCTTTTTAAGTAGTTTTTAATCAGTAGTGAAGCGCTTCAGTTCAGATGGATTGATAGACAAATGTTGATATGAGGTGGAGTTGTGTTTTAGGAGCGGACCGAGTCTTTTTTAGGAGAGGTTTCATTTTGGGGACAAGAAGGAATCATTCTCCTGACATCTGATTTTCTAGACAAACACTGCACCCAACCTTATAGTCTTCACCAGTTTGGGGAAGGGTAAGACGACAAGTTCTCTCTGCCACCATAAGACAAGTTCTCTCTGCCACCATAAGCATTCATGAGTTTGGACGTGTCGGAAATTTTTGCCGTTTAAAAAAAAAAAAAAAAAAAAAAAAAGTTGCATTATCTGCCTCCCCCTGCTGACGGTTATCAGGTGTAGATTGTCTGCCAGCAGGTGTGGTGTATATGGAACCTTCCGAACACGGACACCTCCTTGGGCCAAACAAAGAAAGATTGCGTCATTTGACAGGCATCCCAGCTGTTGTCTGTTGCATCTGAGAGCAAGTCTGGGGTTTTGGTGTGAAATAAAACTTGGGCTAAACTGCAGTACACTGATGTGGACACAAGAGCAGTTCTTACACTTGGAATTTTAAATCCTGTTAGTGAATGAACCAGCGCAAAGAAGTAAACAGGAAAGTTACATTTAACAGATTCATCCAACTTGCAGATACATTTTGGCATGTGTGACAATCATGTCAAATGTAAGACCCAAAATTATTTTGAACTCTTATCCCGATTATATTTGAATAACATCTTGGGTATGATTGTGATTGTGAAGGAACTGAATTCAAGCTCGGAACTTAGAAAGGCGGAGGACCTGAAGATGAAAATCTGCAAAAAATAATTTGTGCTAGAGAGAGGCTGTGTAATAAGTCCTCCGGCAGAAATAGGCGGTCTTGATTGAAGGTAAGAACTGTGGAGATAAACGACATGATAAAACCTTACGACACAATCTCTGCACGTGTGTTGTGTGAGGCACGGACCTGAAGAGATTGGATCATAGAAAAGGTACTATAAAGAGAATCTCGGCCAGTAATTAAATCATGACTAATTATCTCCAGTATGTGACTGCGAGCTGGAATCAGTTTGCCACCTGAATTCGAAGTGGAATACAAGAAGAGAGGCTGTCTGTGTTACGTCTTAAGTGAGGTCAGTGCTACCTGGCTGGCACCTTAACCCCAGTTCCATGGTAAGAAAACGGTCCTTTTGGGCCCGGCTCTCCACTTTGACAGTTTCTAGGCCTTAACTGCAGTAGGGGAGACACCACTTTTTTTGTGCATCGTCCTGTTGCACAGTAACTGGAGGCAAAATGTCAGGAGATTAACTTCTCTACCAAGCAGAATGTGTGTGTGCGGGCGTGTACACTTGCACATACACACACACTCACACACACACACACAAACCAGTGTGAGACCTTTCACAAGTCTGTCAGTTGCTGAAGTGATTAAAATGACAGGTCTAGAGCCATTCAGAAGAATTCTGCTCTGTGTTCAAACTTGCTGGGTGACCCATGTCTGTCACCGCTGACGGAGCCCCAGAGCTTGTTCCTGGTGTTGCTGTGGATGCCTGCTTCCTGTATTCCAAGCTGTTGAAGACTGTGTACTTGGCTCTACTGCACAAGGTTGTCCTGGGAAGCTCTGTGTCGAGGATTTGTTGATGTAGTCTGGGAAGGGAAGTAGGGAAAAGATGATCATGGCAGGGGATTGTTTGAAGTCTTGAAACCTCTGTGTGTACGAGTGTCATGATCATACCAGTCAGTGCTCTTCTCAGCGTATTTCTGCAGTTTTGTTGCATGCCCATACCAAATAATGTCGGTAACCTGTCATTTTCATCATATGCATAGTCACCATTAGCCTGTCATTTTCATCATTTTGATAGAATCAACTTCATCCTTGTTGATGCCTGTTTTCATCCGCTGTCTTTATTTTCAAGGGTCATCCCACATCTTTTTCATTACCCCTGTCCAATGCCACCCCCCTACTCCCCTACCCCCTGGTCCCTGTCTAGTGCCTTGTATGGGGGAAGGGAGGGGGTGGGGGGAGTGAAGGCGACAGTCTCCCTGTCACAGTATTGACTCCATTCCCCTCACTGGGAGGCAGGCAAGAGCCTCTCTCCTCACTAATCAGCGTTGTTGTTCATGAATGGAATTCACTTTTGATGTCATAAATTTTATTTATTTCGGTTTTTTTCTCTTCAAGTGAGTTACAATCATGTCAGCATGTGGAATTTAATTCTGGCTACAGATGAACTGCATGTTGGGTGCTGCCTCATTGGCTGCTGCTGAGAGAACGAGAAACAGACAAACTTGGTGCAACACCAAGTCCAGGTTTTTTGTGTGATTTGCACCCTAATTTTCAGTAGTCCTATAATTCCTAGTGTGTTTTTTTTTGTTTTTTAATGGATTTTGTTTTTTATATTTTTAGGAAGAGTTCAATATTTTTCATTATTTTAAGAACATGTGGAGTGTTCTTTAGCAATACTTGCAAACAGTTGGTTTGCTGCAAACAGTGATTCTGTGAACTGACCGTAAATTGCACCAGTCGTGTAGGTCCTTATTTTGTATTTCAGCAGTTGATTTCTTTCTTTTTTTTCTTGTAAAGCTTATGGTATGAATTTAAAGGCTTGAATCTGGCATTCCATTGAAGCTGTTACAGAAGCTTTGTATTCCCAGTACCCAATTTGCTTGGGGCTTTTTTCGTTTTTAGGTGAACACACTAGGCGAAGAAAGGCATGGTTTTTCTTCAGCAGCGAATGAGTCGGCATCCTGGCAAGATTGAACAGTTGGGGGTGTTACTTGAAGAGATGATGGCAGGTTTGTGAGTGCATACATTATGGTGACAAGAAGCTTATTGTTGTGTTCTCCGGGCTTGCCCACAAGTAGAGTCATTTGCCACCACTCATGCCCATTTCTCTTCCCACGACTTACAAACAAGCAAGCTAAAAGTTACATTATGGTGAAAGAAGTCTGAGAAATAGACTTCAGAGCGTGGATGAAGAGTGGATAACGCTGGTGGGATGAGGGTTTGGCAAGTGGTGTGGCTCTACTGGCTGGCAATACCGGACCTTTTTTTTCTTTTTTACATGTGATGAGAGTGCGCCACAAACGCTGTACTGTGCAGCAGTGAAACTGGCGAGGTGGAGTGATGACAGGTGGCATTTTTCTGGGCGATGTGTCCTGTTTGTCTGTGGGGGTCCTGTATTACTTCTTTTCCTGCCGGAGAGGTAACACAAGGCTCACCTCGTGAATGAGCTCTGAAAAGGGAAGATGTGTATGCGAGTTTGTGAATTTGAATGTTGCGCATATGTGTGGGTTAGGATGCAAGTTGTAAAGAAGAGTGCTTGTATGTCAGCTGGTTACAATTGAGTGTGTGAGCTGCTCACTGAATGTTCGCTACGTGTGGTCGAATGTGTATGATATGCAGAAAGAAGACTATAACAGCAACAGAATCAAAGCAAAGTATATGAAATGCTACAAACGCAAAAAGTCATAAAGTGGATTGTGAGAAAAAGAAATCCATATTGTGTTTCAAACAGCGAGACCCAGTTTTGGGTTTGCTTGAAAATTGTTGCGATAATTGATGTGTTAGAGAAAAAGGATGTAAGTCATGTGAAGCAGAAGTTTTGACTGGGAATGTGTGAAAGGTTTGTGTTTCTTGTGAAGTCTTGAGGTGGTATGAATGATGCATCGATTGTGGGAGAAGATGTGGAGAGTTCTCAGATACTTGTTTCAGCAGCCATGTGGATAACTATCCACCCCCCAGTTTTCCCCATCTGCTGGGTAAAGCCGTCGTTCAACAGCGACGCCTGAAATCAAATTTAACAACAGGACAGTTCAACCACTGCCTGTTGAAATGTGGAACATGGTTGGTTTTGACTTGAAGTATGATGTAACAAAAGCAGAAGACAGACGGGTGTTCTGTGGTCTGCCTTGGTGGAAGTCTGTTCTGATTTGTCGGTGTGGCTGCTGAACAGTATTTGTGAACGTGAATGCGGCAGGAAACTTTTTTCCCTTTAATTAGGGTTCTGATAACTCCTAAGGTCATGCTCACTTTTTTCATATTATTTTTGTTGTTGCAGTTTCATATAAGTTAGAGCCCAAGCAAGAGCAGATAATGAGCATGAACCTACAAGAACAGGGAGTGAACAACTGAATCAAAATTTGAGGAAGAGATGTAAGAAAATGCAGAATTTGTCATTTAAAAGGTAGTTTTTTAAAGGATATTTTATGATTGTCATTTTAATATGAATTACTAAAAAAATACTTGGGTTGGTATTAAGTTCAAAATCGGTTCCTTTAAGTAAATAATTTTAATTTCAAAAGGCTAAAGATTGTTATACATATGAGCCCAAATTCCAAGTTTTTCTTTAAATGATTATGGGTATTATTTTTTTATTTTTTTTCACATTTTATTTTTCATTCCATACTGCTGTTTAATATTTTTATTTATTAGTTCACTGTTAAAATACTTGAGTATTACACATTTATGAAACATTTAACAGGTTAATTGATATCCCAATTTCAGATTGATAGTTTTATGTCTTTTTTTTTTTCTTTTTTTTTTTTTTGTGGGCGGATATTGACGGGAAATATAGTTGAGCCCTTGTTTAGATAAAAACAAAGTATGAAAATTTACAAAGATGATAAATTGGGAGTAAAATTATCAGTGACATTTCGATACCAAAACATACTTTGAAAAGAGTAAACAATATAAGTAAAATAGGTGGTTTTTTGTTTTTTAATTGTATGTTTTTGCTATTTATATCTGTTTACAGACATCTGCTGTTTTTTTTTCTTTACTTTTTTTTTTTAGTTTTTGGTTGTTTTTCTGTCAGTGCAAACGTTGCTGTAGCTTTAGATACTGGGAGTATAACCAAACATTGAAAAAAGCGGGCAGAAGAGACTGTAATTTGAATTCCTTCAAACAGGATTTTAATTCTTTAAACCAATCCATTTTTTTCTCATTCAGTAACTGCCACAAAAAATGGAAAAAAGTGTTTTTTTTAAATAACAGATTAATGTCTGATTTTCATATCAGTATGATCTTGTTCCAGATGTTCTATTTTTGATTTTTTTTTCCACCTTTAAATCACTATTTAAATCAGTGATACTTCATAGATAGTCATACCACGAGCAGTTGTCTCATGACTTTTTTTTAAAAATGGATCACAAGCAGTAATGGGGTGTGGAAAGGTATAAAAAGAAGCATCTTATTTTATCTTGCATCCTGGAAAAACTGACCAAAGTACTGTCAGAAAACCTCAAGCAGAAATCTGTGTAAACACATTCTTAAAACGTCCATTTCTAGCATAGATTTCTGCTGCTGCTTCCTTGGAAAACATTTGACAGATTTTACTGACAGATGTCGTATATTGGACATTAAAAAAGATCAATGGAAAATGGGCATGCCTGTAGATCAGTGCGGCTCCAAGTGCTCGTCTTACTCCCAGTTTCTGAACTGCAGGGATTGAATACTGTTTCATCAGTGGTTGATGAATATAGTCCTCGTTTTGTGTCCTCTCTCTCTCTCTCTCTGGCATGTTTATCCTCTTTAACTCATGCTCTATGTGCGTCTCACTGGCATCTTTTACAGATTACTGTTAACCACAAAATTCAACTGCAATTTGTGCAGTTAGAAGAGGGATTTGGGTAATAAAGGCAGATTCAGAGATTGTCGATCAGCGCTTTCCAGGGGTATTTGAGATTAGTTCATAATGTTAACCTGTTCACTGCAGATAAACGGGGTTTAACTGTCAAAACTAGTTACCTCACAGTGCTACAAAGCAGGTCAATCTGTCTCAAAAAGCTTTCCTGAATGTCCATTGGCCTGAAAGAGAAATATTGTTTTATCCTTTGACCCAGGTCACAAGTATTGCTTCAGTCAAGAATAAACATAAGGATATTTCATCCAGGAATGAACATGACCGGTCCTAATTGTAGTATATTTTTGACTGAAGTCTTGTTAGGTGGCAGAGACCAAGTAGCAGTAGGTTTATGTTTCCTGTTTGACTGGTATACTCACCATGTCCAACGTATGCAACATGGCCTACGTGTAGGCATGGCACCTTCCAAGGTTGACCTGCATACGTTGGACATGGTGCAGTATACTAGTCAAACAGGAAACCAGATAGGGGTTCTCCTTTTATTTCCATAGCAGTGAACAGGTTGGGGTTCTCCTTTCATTTCCATAGCAGTGAACAGGTTGATGCTATTTCACTATGGTGGTACTGGATAGGGAACAAGTTTGGTCTGTTTCAGGTCGACTAGTCATAATTCCCTGACAGCCATTTGAAGCTAAAGTTATGTGGAGCTTTTCTGTAAACAAAGTAGGAAGAAGCGAAATTTGATTTTCTTCTATTAGATTTAAAGCTTTTTTTCTTTCAGTGAATATGCCACTCAACTTCATGCAGGATAAAGGTCAAGCAAACGTGAAATTTGAGTGTGAATGGAAGTTGAACCTGTCCAGTGGTTGATGAAAATCTTTCTCTTCTCAGGTGAAAAGTAAAAGTGATTTAAAACGTTGACACGGTCTGATGGATGTTAACTTTTCATTCCTGGGCATGAAGAGAAGAAATAACAACCACCGAATAGCCAAGAAATAAATGTATGTGGCTTTTGCCAAATATGTTATGCAATACTCACAAGGCAGTGGCTTGAGTTTACTGAAGCTGTTGGCCTTTGGCGTGCAAGATGTGGGCGATTTTTGTTCTTTGTAAGATGAGTGAAAGTGACAGTCCAATTGAAGTTGAGTGGACATAAACATGAAGTTTTAGTCCAAGCAAGATAGGAATGGTTAATGGGAACATTGCTTCTTGAATACAGCAATTTCCTTTATACAGGCATCAGCAAAATAAATGTTCTGTTTGTGGTGGGAGTATTAAATTGATCATTGGGGTGGGGGGGTCAAACTGAAACAAAGCAAACAGAAATTGATTGACTCTCAATAGGAACCTAAGCTTACAGGATTGAAATGTTTGGAACTCTCGTTTTCTGTGTCCAGTATAGAAGTATACTAAGTGGGGTGGGAATTGAATACCAACATTTTCACATTTTTGCCAGTTTTCTTCTCTCTCTCTCTCTTTCTCTCGTGTATTTCAAAACCAAAAAGACAGAGCTGGTTGTAATTTTAATTTTGCAGTGGAGCTATAAAACAAACCAAAAAGCCTCCAGTTTTGCTGTTGCTTAGAGGAAAGAAAAATCCATGTTGAAATTGT
>JAVDPJ010417794.1:0-10546 GCA_034780015.1 Urosalpinx cinerea
TACGACAGAGGGTTCAAAAACTACTATAGGTAGGCAGTGGTTGCCGACCTCTCATATTGTTCAAAACGTATGTGTTCATATGATTTTGGCAATTATATGAGTAAATTAAATCATATACATATGAAAATGAATATTTATTATATGTATATAGGGGAAAAAATAATCATATAATATATATGAATAATGGAAAATGAAGTGTTCATATATTCTCGTAATATATAAGAGAATAGCCCGTATGTTGGGTGGTAAATGGAATTGAAAATACCCGCTTTGAGGACAGCGGGTTCAAAAACTACTATAGGTAGGCAGTGGTTGCCGACCTCGCATTGTTCGAAATATATATTTCGTATAATGATTATATTGGTTACTTATAATAAAGTATATTATTATCCGTACAAATTTGTTTCTCAGTTCTTTTTGAACACGGGACTTGGCTCCGCGGATAATAGGAATATACGCTATTTTAGATAATATCGTTGAAACAAAAGTCAAGTTTCTATTATACATAGAATAACAAATCGTTTCCATATATTATCGTTAATTTTTGGTGGCAGGCAAATATTAGTTTATTACCTGCCTGTAAAGTTGGATTATTATATCGTTACGGTATAATACAAAATGGATTCATATTATTATATGAAAGAAATATAAAATTTATATATAAATTTGGAAGAATTATCATGTGCGCTCGGTTTTATGTTATATATTACCAGAGAGTTATATGAAAAGAGATAAATTTTAAATTTATCATCAAGATGCAAATGATTTAACTTATATTTGGTTAAACAAAAATTGTACAAGTGTGGATACAAAATTTATGTATGTTGGAAATAAAATGATATTTTAGAATGAAATATATGTATATATAAAGACAAAATTATAGAAAATATATTACAATAATTGTATGATCTTCTTGTTATATTGGTAAAACAAGTAGAATTTAAAAATGGAAATACGAATTACGAGTGCTATATAAAAATGGCCGTATTCGAATGGATTTATTTTTATAAATATATTTAAAATTTTTACCCAAAGGCAAAATATTGAATTACATTCAATAATATAAAAAAATGGAATTATATATAAAGTGGAAAATCTATAATATTTATATTGCTTATTTCAATTCAAAAAATATGAATGAAATATGAAAAGAAAACATTATTCTGGTTGATCCTGCCAGTAGTTATATGCTTGTCTCAAAGATTAAGCCATGCATGTCTAAGTACACACGAATTAAAAGTGAAACCGCAAAAGGCTCATTATATCAGTTATGGTTCCTTAGATCGTTAACAGTTACTTGGATAACTGTGGTAATTCTAGAGCTAATACATGCAATTAAAACATGAACCTTATGGGACATGTGCTTTTATTAGGCTAAAACCAAGCGATCGCAAGATCGTTATATTGGTTGAACTCTAGATAACATGCAGATCGTATGGTCTTGTACCGACGACAGATCTTTCAAATGTCTGCCCTATCAACTTTTGATGGTAGTATCTAGGACTACCATGGTTGCAACGGGTAACGGGGAATCAGGGTTCGATTCCGGAGAGGGAGCCTGAGAAACGGCTACCACATCTAAGGAAGGCAGCAGGCGCGTAAATTACCCACTCCCAGCTCGGGGAGGTAGTGACGAAAAATAACAATACAGGACTCATATCCGAGGCCCTGTAATTGGAATGAGTACACTTTAAATCCTTTAACAAGGACCAATTGGAGGGCAAGTCTGGTGCCAGCAGCCGCGGTAATTCCAGCTCCAATAGCGTATATTAAAGTTGTTGCGGTTAAAACGTTCGTAGTTGAACTTGTGCTTCATACGGGTAGTACAACTTACAATTGTGGTTAGTACTATACCTTTATGTATGTAAGCGTATTACCGGTGGAGTTCTTATATGTGATTAAATACTTGTATTTTTTCATATGTTCCTCCTATTTAAAAACCTGCATTAGTGCTCTTAAACGAGTGTTATTGTGGGCCGGTACTATTACTTTGAACAAATTAGAGTGCTTAAAGCAGGCTTCAAATGCCTGAATATTCTGTGCATGGGATAATGAAATAAGACCTCTGTTCTGCTTTCATTGGTTTTCAGATCAAGAGGTAATGATTAATAGAAGCAGTTTGGGGGCATTAGTATTACGACGCGAGAGGTGAAATTCTTGGACCGTCGTAAGACTAACTTAAGCGAAAGCATTTGCCAAAGATGTTTTCATTAATCAAGAACGAAAGTTAGAGGTTCGAAGGCGATCAGATACCGCCCTAGTTCTAACCATAAACGATGCCAGCTAGCAATTGGGTGTAGCTACTTTTATGGCTCTCTCAGTCGCTTCCCGGGAAACCAAAGCTTTTGGGCTCCGGGGGAAGTATGGTTGCAAAGCTGAAACTTAAAGGAATTGACGGAAGGGCACCACCAGGAGTGGAGCCTGCGGCTTAATTTGACTCAACACGGGAAAACTTACCAGGTCCGAACATAAGTGTGTAAGACAGATTGATAGCTCTTTCTCGAATCTATGGGTGGTGGTGCATGGCCGTTCTTAGTTCGTGGAGTGATTTGTCTGGTTAATTCCGATAACGAACGAGACTCAAATATATTAAATAGATATCTTCAGGATTATGGTGCTGAAGCTTATGTAGCCTTCATTCATGTTGGCAGTAAAATGCTTATTGTGTTTGAATGTGTTTATGTAAGTGGAGCCGTACCTGTTGGTTTGTCCCATTATAAGGACACTAGCTTCTTAAATGGACAAATTGCGTCTAGCAATAATGAGATTGAGCAATAACAGGTCTGTGATGCCCTTAGATGTCCTGGGCTGCACGCGCGCTACAATGAAAGTATCAACGTGTATTTCCTAGACCGAGAGGTCCGGGTAAACCGCTGAACCACTTTCATGCTTGGGATTGTGAACTGAAACTGTTCACATGAACTTGGAATTCCCAGTAAGTGTGAGTCATTAACTCGCATTGATTACGTCCCTGCCCTTTGTACACACCGCCCGTCGCTACTACCGATTGAATTATTTAGTGAGGTCTCCGGACGTGATCACTGTGACGCCTTGCGTGTTACGGTTGTTTCGCAAAAGTTGACCGAACTTGATTATTTAGAGGAAGTAAAAGTCGTAACAAGGTTTCCGTAGGTGAACCTGCGGAAGGATCATTATTGTATAATATCCTTACCGTTAATAAATATTTGTAATTATACAAATAAAAACAATTTACCAAAATAAAAATATAACAAAATGATTCCATGGAATCAAAAGTTAAAATCAAAATAAAACGAAGATGGGTTTTATTTATATAGTTAGTGTGGGGCTTGGCAACCTCATAAAAAGATTTTAACATTTCTAATGTATGTTGTGCGTATTTGTGGCGAGTACTTACAACAACGGCGTTTCCTATAAAAATAATGTTTCGAACATGAAAATCGAAGAAACAAAATTCGAAAGTGGAAGTCGAATCAAAATAAAATAATTTCGAATGTGTGGTAATCATCGAAATAAGTGTTAATATAATTGGTAGATATTAACTAATTTTTAAAATTTGTGTGTATTTATTACTATACACGCGTTGCGAATATGTATTGTTCATCTTAGTTATGGGCATACGTTGGCTAATGCAACAACCTGAAATAAACAATGTTGTACCTGGCATCCATCAGGTTAATGTTTTATATAAATTGCAGTATGTGTCACCCAAAATAGCAAACCCCATAACCAACCAGATTATTATGATACATAATGCTTATATGAAACTAAGACATTTCGCAACATTTATTTTAGGTATATAAATACATTTATTGAAGGAATTGATATATGCCAGTAAAATGGTGTATTTTTAATTTCTTTCAATAAAAACATAATTGACATTATATAAAAATGAATTATAAAACTCTAAGCGGTGGATCACTCGGCTCATGGGTCGATGAAGAACGCAGCAAACTGTGCGTCATCGTGTGAACTGCAGGACACATGAACATCGACATTTTGAACGCATATCGCAGTCCATGCTGTTATGTACTTTAATTAATTTTATAGTGCTGCTTGGACTACATATGGTTGAGGGTTGTAAGACTATGCTAATTAAGTTGCTTATAAATTTTTATAAGCATATGGTATATTATTGGATAAATATAATAATTTTTATTCATAATATTAAAAAATAAATGAAAAACATTATCTCACATTTGAATGTGAAAAACGAAGAGAAATATTTTCTTTTTCAATCAAATAATACTGAGAAATGTCTAGCATAAAAAATTGAAATATTTTTCATCTAGAATTGTCTCTTATTAATGATTCGGAAATAGAAAAATCTTGGTTATGTTATTATTCTTCGTTGGTTCGTTAAAAATGGATAAATAAAAACTTTGCATACAAGAATTAATAAAAATGTTATAACGAATTTAATTAAATGTTTTATCATTATATATAAAGAATTTATGGCAAGATAAAGTTATATACAACCTCAACTCATATGGGACTACCCCCTGAATTTAAGCATATTAATTAGGGGAGGAAAAGAAACTAACAAGGATTTTCTTAGTAGCGGCGAGCGAAAAGAAAACAGTTCAGCACTAAGTCACTTTGTCTATATGGCAAATGTGAGATGCAGTGTATGGAGCGTCAATATTCTAGTATGAGAAATTAACGATTTAAGTCCTTCTTAAATGAGGCCATTTACCCATAGAGGGTGCCAGGCCCGTATAACGTTAATGATTACTAGATGATGTTTCCAAAGAGTCGTGTTGCTTGATAGTGCAGCACTAAGTGGGTGGTAAACTCCATCTAAAACTAAATATAACCATGAGACCGATAGTAAACAAGTACCGTGAGGGAAAGTTGAAAAGAACTCTGAATAGAGAGTTAAACAGTACGTGAAACTGCTTAGAGGTTAAGCCCGATGAACCTGAATATCCGTTATGGAAAATTCATCATTAAAATTGTAATATTTAAATAATATTATGAGAATAGTGTGCATTTTTTCCATATAAGGACATTGTAATCTATTAGCATATACCAAATTTATCATAAAATATAACTTATAGTTTATTCCAATTAAATTGCTTGCATTTTAACACAGAATAAATGTTATTAATTTGATAAAGTGCTGATAGATTTATATGATTACAGTGCGTTAATTTTTCGGAATTATATAATGGCATAATTATCATTGATTTTTGTGTTTATTATATGCACTTGTATGATTAACAATGCGAAAGATTCAGGATACCTTCGGGACCCGTCTTGAAACACGGACCAAGGAGTCTAACATATGTGCAAGTTATTGGGATATAAACCTAATAGCGTAATTAACTTGACTAATAATGGGATTAGTTTTTTAGCTATTTATAGCTAATTAACACAATCCCGGGGCGTTCTATATAGTTATGTATAATGTATATTTATATTATTTATGCCTCTAACTGGAACGTACCTTGAGCATATATGCTGTGACCCGAAAGATGGTGAACTATACTTGATCAGGTTGAAGTCAGGGGAAACCCTGATGGAAGACCGAAACAGTTCTGACGTGCAAATCGATTGTCAGAATTGAGTATAGGGGCGAAAGACCAATCGAACCATCTAGTAGCTGGTTCCTTCCGAAGTTTCCCTCAGGATAGCTGGTGCATTTTAATATTATATAAAATAATCTTATCTGGTAAAGCGAATGATTAGAGGCCTTAGGGTCGAAACGATCTTAACCTATTCTCAAACTTTAAATGGGTAAGAACCTTAACTTTCTTGATATGAAGTTCAAGGTTATGATATAATGTGCCCAGTGGGCCACTTTTGGTAAGCAGAACTGGCGCTGTGGGATGAACCAAACGTAATGTTACGGTGCCCAAATTAACAACTCATGCAGATACCATGAAAGGCGTTGGTTGCTTAAAACAGCAGGACGGTGATCATGGAAGTCGAAATCCGCTAAGGAGTGTGTAACAACTCACCTGCCGAAGCAACTAGCCCTTAAAATGGATGGCGCTTAAGTTGTATACCTATACATTACCGCTAAAGTAGATGATTTATATTACTTGTGATATAAATTTTGAAACTTTAGTGAGTAGGAAGGTACAATGGTATGCGTAGAAGTGTTTGGCGTAAGCCTGCATGGAGCTGCCATTGGTACAGATCTTGGTGGTAGTAGCAAATAATCGAATGAGACCTTGGAGGACTGAAGTGGAGAAGGGTTTCGTGTGAACAGTGGTTGATCACGAGTTAGTCGGTCCTAAGTTCAAGGCGAAAGCCGAAAATTTTCAAGTAAAACAAAAATGCCTAACTATATAAACAAAGCGAATTATAATACACTTGAATAATTTTGAACGAAAGGGAATACGGTTCCAATTCCGTAACCTGTTGAGTATCCGTTTGTTATTAAATATGGGCCTCGTGCTCATCCTGGCAACAGGAACGACCATAAAGAAGCCGTCGAGAGATATCGGAAGAGTTTTCTTTTCTGTTTTATAGCCGTACTACCATGGAAGTCTTTCGCAGAGAGATATGGTAGATGGGCTAGAAGAGCATGACATATACTGTTGTGTCGATATTTTCTCCTCGGACCTTGAAAATTTATGGTGGGGACACGCAAACTTCTCAACAGGCCGTACCAATATCCGCAGCTGGTCTCCAAGGTGAAGAGTCTCTAGTCGATAGAATAATGTAGGTAAGGGAAGTCGGCAAATTAGATCCGTAACTTCGGGATAAGGATTGGCTCTGAAGATTGAGATAGTCGGGCTTGATTGGGAAACAATAACATGGTTTATGTGCTCGTTCTGGGTAAATAGAGTTTCTAGCATTTATGTTAGTTACTTGTTCCCCGGATAGTTTAGTTACGTAGCCAATTGTGGAACTTTCTTGCTAAAATTTTTAAGAATACTATTTGGGTTAAACCAATTAGTTCTTATTAATTATAACGATTATCAATTAACAATCAATTCAGAACTGGCACGGACTTGGGGAATCCGACTGTCTAATTAAAACAAAGCATTGTGATGGCCCTAGCGGGTGTTGACACAATGTGATTTCTGCCCAGTGCTCTGAATGTCAAAGTGAAGAAATTCAAGTAAGCGCGGGTCAACGGCGGGAGTAACTATGACTCTCTTAAGGGAGTTTGGGGGATCATGGGGTATTGGAGAGCAGAGGGGGAGTATTCTTCTGTAATTCGTAAGTCATATCATATGATGTGCGGAAGGGGAATTTTACTCTGTAACTCACAAGTCTCTCCTTTACTCAAGTCGACTCAAAACCTCCTCGTGGTGGTCCCCGGTAATGCTAAACTCGTTTAGCAGCTAATTTGAGCGGCAAAACTTTTCCGATGGGCTGGTTCCCCAGAGGAAATTTATTCATATTGGAACTACAAGCACAAATAACGAGCCTCGGATACCTTTACACAATCTGATGACGACCCGACCCTCCGTGGATATCTTCCCGGAGGACCAATATGAACCAAACGCAGCGGCTACTCTATCTAGGGTTCCCTGCACAGTATGTGGCCGGTCCTTTAACAGCAAGAGAGGACTCGGTGTTCACATGCGATCTCGGCACCCAGACGAACTTGATGAAGAACGTCGACGTGTCGATATAAAGGCAAGATGGAGTGATGAAGAGAAGTGGATGATGGCGAGAAAGGAGGTTGAGCTCACAGCAAATGGATGTAAACACATAAACAAGCAACTAGCGGTGTATTTTGCAAACCGCAGCGTCGAAGCCATCAAAAAGCTAAGACAGAGGGGCGATTATAAGGAGAAAATAGAGCAGATAAGAGGGCAATCAGCTCTCGCCCCGGAAGTTGCTAATCTAACCATAAGGCGCCGCCCTAGTAGAAGTGAGCAAGACCACCAAGTAACAACATCGGAAACAACTCCAATCACTCCCTTCGAACAGTCGAACAGGGAAATTTTGCGGACACTACGCGGGTATAGCCCCGTAGAATGCCATTCCAAATGGAGAGCCCAAGAGTTGCAAACTATCATTGATAGGGCACATCTCGAGGGAAAGGAAACCACTCTCCAATGCTTATCGCTATATCTCCTGGGAATTTTTCCGGCACAGGGTGTACGACACACACTGACGAGACCTCCTCGGAGACCTCGGAACAGGAGAGAAAGCAGAAGGCAGCAGTACGCTGTCGTCCAGCGTAACTGGGATAAGCATAAAGGAAGATGCATCAAGTCCTTGCTAAATGGAACTGATGAGTCGGTAATGCCAAGCCAAGAAATAATGGTTCCCTACTGGAGAGAAGTAATGACTCAGCCTAGCCCAAGCTCTTGCAGTGGAGAAGTGATACAAATGGATCACTCGCTTGAGAGGGTATGGTCTGCTATTACAGAGCAGGACCTTCGGGCGTCAAGAGTCTCATTATCCTCGTCTCCGGGGCCTGACGGGATAACTCCAAAATCTGCCAGGGAGGTGCCGTCAGGTATTATGCTGCGCATAATGAACCTAATTCTATGGTGCGGTAATCTACCACACTCTATACGACTGGCCAGAACCGTCTTCATCCCGAAGACGGTGACGGCGAAGCGACCGCAAGACTTTCGTCCAATATCAGTGCCTTCAGTCCTGGTAAGACAGCTAAATGCAATATTGGCAACCCGGTTGAACTCATCAATCAATTGGGACCCGCGCCAGCGGGGCTTCTTACCAACCGACGGATGCGCCGATAATGCGACGATAGTCGACTTAGTCTTGAGGCATAGCCATAAGCACTTTAGATCTTGCTACATCGCAAATTTAGATGTAAGCAAGGCATTTGATTCTCTATCACATGCATCTATATACGACACCTTACGTGCTTATGGTGCGCCAAAGGGCTTCGTTGACTACGTACAGAACACGTACGAGGGCGGTGGTACCAGTCTCAATGGGGACGGTTGGAGTTCAGAGGAATTCGTCCCTGCTAGAGGAGTGAAGCAGGGTGACCCTTTGTCTCCTATTCTATTTAACTTGGTAATGGACAGGTTACTTAGAACCTTACCCAGCGAAATTGGTGCCAAAGTCGGAAATGCCATTACTAACGCGGCCGCGTTTGCAGATGATTTGGTACTATTTGCGGAAACTCGGATGGGGCTTCAAGTATTGTTGGACAAGACGTTGGATTTTCTATCTATCGTCGGCCTCAAACTTAATGCCGACAAATGTTTTACCGTTGGCATTAAGGGCCAGCCGAAACAGAAGTGTACCGTGTTAGAGGCACAGAGCTTCTACGTAGGCTCGAGTGAGATTCCATCACTGAAGCGCACGGACGAGTGGAAGTACTTAGGCATCAACTTCACTGCAACCGGGAGGGTTCGATGCAATCCGGCCGAGGACATTGGTCCAAAGCTACAAAGATTGACAAAGGCCCCCCTCAAACCACAACAGAGGTTGTTCGCCCTTCGGACTGTCCTTATCCCACAGCTCTACCACAAGTTAGCCCTTGGGAGTGTGGCGATAGGCGTCCTAAGAAAAACTGATAAACTTATAAGATATTATGTGCGAAGATGGCTAAATCTTCCGCTGGATGTGCCGATAGCATTTGTTCATGCACCCCCAAAAAGTGGAGGTCTCGGAATTCCATCACTAAGATGGGTAGCTCCAATGTTAAGGCTAAGACGCTTGAGTAACATTAAATGGCCTCACCTCACGCAAAACGAGGTAGCCAGCTCTTTCCTCGAAGCCGAAAAACAACGGGCCCGAGATAGATTATTAGCTGAACAAAATGAACTGTTATCGCGTCCGGCAATAGAAAAATATTGGGCGAACAAGTTGTACCTCTCAGTTGATGGTAGCGGACTCCGTGAAGCGGGCCATTATGGCCCGCAACACGGGTGGGTTAGTCAACCCACGCGTTTATTAACAGGAAAGGAATATATAGACGGTATTCGTCTGCGGATAAATGCCCTACCCACAAAGTCTCGTACTACAAGGGGAAGGCACGAATTGGAACGACAGTGTCGTGCAGGATGTGATGCTCCCGAAACAACAAACCACATAATGCAAAAATGCTACCGCTCGCATGGGAGGCGGGTAGCTAGACACAACTGCGTAGTAAATCGAATCAAGCGGGGACTTGAGGAGAGAGGCTGCGTGGTCATTGTTGAACCAAGTCTGCAGTGCGAATCCGGCCTTAATAAACCAGACCTGGTGGCACTACGACAAAATCACATTGATGTGATCGACATACAAATTGTGACAGACGGACACTCTATGGATGATGCGCACCAGCGCAAAATCAATAGATACGACAGACCGGACATACGAACTGAATTGCGTCGCAGATTCGAAGCCGCAGGTGACATTGAATTCCATTCTGCCACCCTGAACTGGAGGGGGATCTGGAGTGGTCAATCCGTTAAAAGATTGATAGCAAAGGGTCTCCTCAGCAAATATGATAGTCATATCATTAGCGTCCAGGTTATGAGAGGCAGTCTCGGTTGTTTTAAACAGTTCATGTACCTGAGCGGGTTTTCCCGAGATTGGACTTAGCTAAAACGTTTGGTTCAAAAAATTTGCTTGCTGTCTTGGCATAACATCAAAAATGCATAAACATCGTAAAATAATTGTTATAATAAAA
>JAVDPJ010417905.1:0-25982 GCA_034780015.1 Urosalpinx cinerea
CGCTCTCTCTCTCTCTCGCTCTCTCTTCTCGCTCTCGCTCGTCCCTCTCGTCTCTCTCTCTCTCTCTCTCTCTCTCTCTCTTTCTCTCTCATATGTTTTATGGCAACATTTTCTTTGCAATGTTTTAAGGATGCTAATTTAAAAGAAAAAATATATAACTTAAAATTGAAGTAAAGTTGAAGGAATTCAAGTAATACACTGGAATCATTTCTGATGAACTTGAATTCTGCACATCTCATCTCATCTGAGCAGCATGGCCATTTCTTCACAAACCTCAAGCTATCTTGAATATTAAAAGAAACATTGATGTATTTACAGGGTAAAGTTTCTCACATCCTTCAACAAGTCTTTGTTTGCTCTGCAGGGTGTACCTTCTCCCTGGGTCAAACCTTCTATTACAAAAGGCACCGGTAAAGGCCACATCAAGACAGAAGCTGACAAGATCTTAGAAGGGGATCGCATCAAAAGGGTCTGTATTCTTCAGTGTCATTATGTTCGAAAGGATATCTTTTCTAAAATAAATATATTTCTATATCTATATATCTATAATTACAAAATAAATAATCTCTCTCTCTCTCTCTCTATATATATATATATATAAGAATAAAAACAACAGTCTCTTCATGTCTTTAAAACTTGTATATTTTGCAAATTTTCGCTGTAAAAATCAGCTTCTTCATGCAAGGCTGGGTACAAGAATAAAAGCTTCACATTTAAAACAGTAGCACATCAAGTAAAATGATTCTATTTTTTAATATATATATATATTGTAGAATTTTCATTGTTTCTTTGCTTGCTTATTTTTTTTATTCAGAAGGGAAGTAGACCTTATTTGCTTGACTTCAGTTTACTTACTATAACAAAACTCCTGGAACAGAAACAAGAAAATTACCAGAACCGTTCTGTTATCTCTCAGAATATATGAAGAGAATGAGGATGTTCAGAAGAAAAATTATGTTCTACATTTCCAGTTCCCCTCTCTTTGCAAGCCTAACATGATCTATCAGCCCTAGAACCTAGCAACACTTATATTTTTAGGTCACTTTTTTCTCTTTTTTCTTCTTCTTGTATTTCAAGAACATCAGCCTTGCTTCTAGTTTCACCAGTCACGTTGATGCTCTACACTGTTCATCTGGTTTTTACTGTCAGTGAGCGAGCTGTGGAAGGAAGGGAAAAGGTCACTAATGACTAATACTCCCCTAATGAATCGATATTCAGCTGGTGGGAAATGTCAGCCCCAGACAGAAGGGAAGAGGGTGTGCTGGAGTAAGAGCCATGCTTTCAGATCTGTTGCATTGATTGATGTGTATGCACTGGGTTTGTTTGTGTGTGTGTGTGTGTGTTGTTTTTCTTTCTTTTTTCCCTTCCTCATCATCTCAATGAAGTAAGAAAGAGATGAAGTGGTTTCCACAAGAAAAGGTAGATTCTACGTTCGCTGTTTCATTAAAGAGTATCATTAGCCGTTGCAGTGGAAATTTTTTAAGCCTGTCTCATTTCATTAAAATAGTCTGCTGTTAATATTCTAGGCACACACGTTGAGGAAAATAGAAAAAAACCTTACATTATTTACATTCCAAAGTACTGATTTCTCAGCTTGAAAATTGTCAATTTCATAACTGAACATTTAAAAGTGTCTGTTCTGAATATGTATGTATATGTATATAATATTTTTGTATGTATATGTATGGAAAATGGATATCTTTTGTCTAATATAATGTCTTATTTTTTAATATAATGTCTTATTTTTCACAGGAGGCGGACCAACAACACGCTATGATGGGTGATGACAAGCGCTACATAAACGCGATGCTGGAGCAGCAGCGCGACACTAAACCTGACGGTTTAGGTGGCAAAGACGGCAAACCTGTCTTCGGTGGATACCCTCCATATCACTATGGGGGTGGCGCTTACCCCCCTCACCCATCCTCCACCAATGTGCCCACTTCCTCCAGCAAGTCGGAGGCTATTTTCAGCCTGTACGGCTACCCTTCACAGCAGCACTCCACCATCACCACAGAGCAGCTGCAGAAGAAAGGCCTGGCCCCAGGCGGCAGACCGCTGAAGGAGGAGAAGAACTTGTATTCGGGGCCAGCAGGGAACCCCTCCCCTCCTCGAGGCGGTGGCGGTCATGCTGCAGGCTCTATGCATCTCACCAAAGACATTAAAATGCACAACACGGTGATTGTGGAGAACAAGGTCAAGTCAGAGAAGCTGCCCACGGCGGCTCACTCTCACCACCCGTCGTCATTGTCTTCGTCGACGTCATCCTCTCCCCACCCTCAGCCTCGCCCCGCACACACCCCAGAGCAGCGCCCAGACCGCCCCTTGTCATCGTCCACCAGTCTGGCCAACCCCCCCCTCCCCCCTCACCTCATGGCTATGGCCATGGGCGGCAGCACCAATAGCTTCGGAGCCCAGTCCCCCCACCCCACAGCGTTCCGCAGCCTGGACCCCAAGGCCATGTCCAGATCTCAGAGCCCGTACAAACTGGTAGGTGGTCAGCCATCAATGGCGGTGGCCAGTCATCATCCCCCATCTGGCGGGGGCCAGCCGGAACCCATCAATTTCAGTAGCAGGTCCAAGGGACAGAGCCCCAGTCCCTATCCAGCACCTGCCATTGCACAACCCCCAGTGTCTCTGCCGGCATCCTCCCTCCCCTACAACTACAGCCTGATCCAGCAAGGGCTGGTGCCTAACCCCATCTACAGTCAGGGCTCTCTGACTCCTGCTATGCAAATGGTCCGTTCTCAACAAGCTAGCATCATCGCTGCCACCAGCACTTCCACTCATGCCCCTCTCCCTCACAGCTCCCCTTCGTCAGGGGCTGCGGGCATGCCACCAACTTCACAGACTGCTAAACTTCAGCCCAGCCCACCTGGAAGCGCCAAGCGAAAAAGTAATAGTGCTAGTCGAGACAATGGTTCCCTTCAGTCTAAGCGTGCAAAGCAGGTGCCAAGCACCGTGCCGGAGGTTAGCAGAGCAGGCAGCACAGTCTCTGTGCCGGTAACAACCCCACAGGTTTTGACCAACCCCTCCCCCTACACTACCAGCAGCAGTAACAGTATGACTGGCAGACTGCCTGGGGGCTCATTACCAACCAATAACAATGGCACTTTCTTTGACAACTTCAGGTCGTTTGTTGAAAACACAGTGCAGAAAGAATACTCAGCAGAGGAGGAAAAGTCTGGTAGGAAAGAGGAAAAAGACTCTTTGCAGAAACAGCAGGAACTAACACAGCAACAACAAAAGCAGCAGCAGCAACAACAGACTCAGCAGCATCATCAACAGCAGCAGGTACAACATTCACAGCAGCAGCAGCAGATGGGAAGTGTGGATAAGGCAGACGTCAGTGTGACTGGTTCCTCCAGCAGGGAGGAGGTGACCCCCTCCCCAGCCCAGTCCGTGTCCGGTCAGTCCAGCTCACACACCGTGTCCAGCAGCAGCATGGCTTCCATAGTGGATACCATCAATCGTGTGGTCAATGCACAGGACACAGACAGTGATACACTCAGTGCCTCCAGCCCTCCCCCTCAGGCCTGTACGGGCAATGCCAGTCCTCAACAGAAAGACAGTGCTTCTGCCGCTTCTTCCCCAGCGTCTGCCGGCACTTCCAAGACCAAGACGCGTTTCATCAAGAAGAAATGGCTGGAAGAATACACTGGTGGTATCACGCTGGCTCCCATCTGTAAGAAACCGTCCTCCTCCCCGCTGGTTCCTTCCCCTCTGGCTCTTGCTCAAGACGATTCCAATTCCGGTCACTCCACATCGACGGAGGTGAAGCAGTTCTTCAAAACCTCCACTGTGGTGGATCATACTGTCCCCAAAGTCAATGGTGATGTGTCTCCATCCCCTGCTCTCACAAACTCTACTACGAGTAGTGGCAATGGGCTGAACCTACCAAATGGCAATATTTCCTCTGATCTCCAAGGCACCAACTATGAATCTACCTCCTCTGCTTCGGAAACTGAGATGCAGGTATGTCTTTTTGGTGTTTTAGTTGCTTGTTTTGTTTTTTTTTAATTGGCCTGTTTGTGCACATGTGGGGTCTAAATATGTGTTAACTGTGTCTTGTTTCCTGCTTTTGCTAGATGTTTCTCCATTTCATCTCCATGAGTACATTGTAGGCCTGAAAGGCTGTCAAATGATTCTATAGCAGAACATAGGCATTGCCCATTGAGTTCAACCAGTGTTGACTTGCAGCATTGAGCTGTTTTCTCCAAAGTCTTTTCCTCATTTCAGCCACCTCTTTTTCTGCCTGTTTTTGGGGGGTTTTTCAGTTTCTGTCATCTTTTTCTTATTTAATTTGTGTCTTGTTTGTCTTTTCACCTATATTTTATAGTAAGAAATTGTTTCTACAAATCTGAGAGTTCCTATATATATCAAAGTGAGCATGGTTAAATGGGGTTGCTTTACTGTCTTTGCTCCATGATAAGAAAAATTGTCTCATTGAAATACTTACAATACTGCACATTGTTTTGTTTTTGTTAGTCAGGTCTTTTTTTATGTTAAGAGGAAGAATATTATCTTATTTTTTCTTTCCACCTGTAAGTGTCTAGACCTTGATTATACAGATTACATCTGTAAGTACACGTGTTTCACTAAATCAAAACAGATTATGAAATAACCTACAGCATTTGCAGACTTCGTCAGTCATTGCAAAATCTGAAGTTGAGGAAGATGACTTACTTGACATTCACTTAATCATTTTATTGGAAAGTTGCCAGTTGCTCTGCAGGCAGCTTACATTTGTACTGTCTTTACCGATGTTTGTATACCATTTCAAAGTAAGTCGGTGCAACAGTTTGCTGCATTGTTCTATGGTATAAACCACATGGGATCATGTGATTTGTGTCTGTGCTAGAAGATGAAGACTGTATATATCTGTCACAGCATGTATGTTACATCAAGTGCTGTCGTACAAAAGATTTTTAAGTTTTGTGTGAAACCTTCACAGGCAGCCAAGTTGGATCCATCACTGATCTTTTTTTTGTGTGTGTTTTGGTTTTGGTTGGGGTTTTTTTACGTCATAAAATACAAGTGTATGTCAAGCAGTAATTATATGGGAAACATTCAGACGTAGATCTGTAGTAGTCTAGACAGACGGATGACTATGTCTGATGTTAAAAACACCCATAAAAACGAACCACAGAGAGACAAAAAAAACCACAGGGCTATTGAAGCAGGCTAAAAGTGTCCCACAGTCTACACAACTGCTCACCCCCTCCTTCCCCCCAGCCCCCCAGATCCATACAACCGGTTTTAGGCAGGCAGTGGAACAGGAGTAACAGCCTACTTTACCTGTAGCTGGCAGGTTAGTCCCACCCGTTACCTCCCCAATCTCGCTCTTTTCCCCTCAGTCTCTTTTTCCTTGACTTGGGGTTGTATTGACACTCCACATTCCTCTTTCCTTGGCTTTTCCCCAGTATCTTTCTCTGCCAGTTTAGTTTAGTATCTCTGCCAGCTCCCTAGACTCTCTTTTGGATGGAAATATAGTGGGATACTGGATTATTGTCAAGACTGTGCAATTTCCTGCAGCTGTTTGTGTTAAGGAAATCAGTAGTGGTTTTTGTTTTGTTTTTAGTTCAAGTGTGTGTGTGGCACTGTTGACTGTGTGTTTGTGTGTGTGTGTGGTGATGTTGTCATTGTTATTGTTGTACTTGTACTGTACATTGTTGCTGTTGCTTTTACTTTAGTTTTCATAAAGGAACAAAAGTGTGTGTGTGTTTCATTGTTTGTGTGTGTGTATGCGTGCAGCAGAGTGTATCATGTATGTAAATCCTGTGGGTCCTTAAAAAATGTCTGTGGTCATGCGGGTCTCGTCCCTATTTCCCACATTTGCCTACCTATCCGATACTCATTATACCTTTTTCATGTGTGAGAACTATATCAATAAGTTAAAGTAACATGATTCCTGAGTGAAGCCTATACACCATGTCTCTCTCTTGTCTCTCACTCTTGTCCTCTGTGCACTTTGATTTTTTTTTAAATAAATGGACTACCAGTAATTAAACAGGCTTTCTTGTTGAAAGTTCCTAATTAGATTTAGTTTTCATCGGAGTGATCAGGTGGGATAAATGATACTTTGATAGAATAGAACTTTCAGTTGTGTGGTGGTTTTTACTTCTTCCAGCACCAGTTTCTTTAGTTCTGATTTGTTTCATTGAGAAATTGTAAACATGCTCTCCAATGTTCCCCTTCCCCTCCCCTTTTTTCTCTAGGTTTCTGATTGATCTGTTTTGTGCACATTGGGTATTAGAATTATAATAGAAATGGAAAAAGAAGGAACCATCTCACTTTCATTTTCAGTGGGAAGAGAGGTGCTGGTGGGTTTTTTTTCCTGCAAGTGTGCAAATAGCACACTGGGTAACTTACACAAGTCTCAGCTCTTCAATGAAGTAACCTCCATTTTATTTCAGCACACACAATTAGTGTGGCTTCTTTAGTTTGTAAACTAATTTCATCCAGAGATTTTTAACAGAAAGTAGCATCACCAACTCCTAGTTGAGAACATCAGTGTGGGTGGGAAAACAAACAGTGGTATTACTTTGACCATCTGTACTATCAACAGCTGTTGTATATTAATGCTGATTCACCTGATTTCTGAGTGTGTGTGTGTGTAAAAAGTAAGTTGTACAAATGTCACATGCCCAGTTTATTCGCAACAGGGGGATTGTAAATGTGACTGGCTCCTCTTTCATCTTTAATTACTGTTTTTGTTGTGTATGAATACTAAAATAGTCTTGGTTTTTTTTCTTCTCTTAAATATGTGCATTGTGGGAAGGAAAAGTGCCAGTGATATGTTGTCTTTATGCAATCAGTGTGTAAACTTTGTAATATTTATCCTTCCTTAATTAATTAATTCTCCATATGATGTGTGTGTGCTTGCATAGTACAACATGCTAATGCATGCACATATGTTTATGTGCCTTATAAGTGTGTGTGAGGGGGGGGTAAAAAAAATCTCTTTAGCTGCAGACAGAAGTGAGTGAGCCTACCTAAGAACATCTGAATGTAATCAAGAGACAAAACACTAATGATATTGTAATGTTTTGTCGGTGAATGGTGTATGGACTGACTTCAATGGTGTAATGTATGGACTGACCTCAGTTAATAGATTGTTTGGGAACTACTGGTTTTGTAGTTTGACAGTACAGGGTTATTATTACTGTTAGGGAAACGAAACACAGGGAAGCAAGTGTGTCCCATTTGTTCCCCTCTCTATTTTTGATTTTACTTGTACACTACTGCTGTAGTCACTTAAGGTGAATGATATTGTACAAACCATCTGTTTTTACATAAGTTGTTTTCTTAGAAGGAGTGTTATTTTTCTGTTTATTGTCTAATACTCAATAGTAAAGGTTGGGTTTTTTCCCTCTCATCTTTCAAAAAGTTTCTGTTTTGGAATTTTTCCTGATAATCCATGTTTATTCACGAAAGAACTAATTCTCACACAGTCTTACTAACATGCTCAATCTCACACATTCAGACATACACAAGACACAGTATTTCACATGCTATGCTTGCACATGTACATTATAGTATTATACACTACACACACATTCACACTCATATATAATATATATACTCATGATCATGAAGGGGCACAAACACAGATACACACACACTCACACACACAAACACTCACACACACAAACACATATACACACACACACTAACACACACACTCTCTCTCTCTCTCTCTCTCTCTCTCTCTCTCTCTCTCTCTCGTCCATGCCTCTCTCTCTCTCTCTCTCGTCCATGCCTCTCTCTCTCTCGTCCATGCATGTTTTAACCTTTCATGCAGTTTCACTCAGTCGTTTTATTACAGATTAAAGCCAGTTTTATTACAGATTAAAGCCAGTTTTATTACAGATTAAAACCAGTTTCTTTCCAGTGTAATTTGAGCCGGCAACATCAAAGTTGCATCCATGTAGTGATGACTCAATTGCATTACTTTTTACTACTAGTGTACCAGCTGTACAATGCCAGTCTTCCCATTGAGCCTTCTTTATGCACAGTTCTGTCTAGGAGCTTATAATTATCTCAGTGTTTGGTTTCAGTCTTCCATCCAGTTTGTAGCACACAATTGTTTGGTTTTTAGTCTTTCCATTGAGCCTGTGTGTAGCAAACTCAGTTCCTGTGTAGAAGCTTGTTTCAGTTTTTGGTTAGTCTTCCCATTGAGCCTATAGTACACTTGCTGACACAGTTCTTTGCCGACACAGTTCTTTACCTAGAAGAGTAAAAAAAAAAAAAAAAAAGTTTTATTCCATTGAGTCTGTAGCACATGCACTAAGTTTTGTGTAGAGGCTAAAGGGCCTGAGAAAAAAACAAAAACGGGAGTGAAGCACCTCTGACATAGATTGAACCCTGCTCTGGCCACTGTGCTTTGTACTTACCACCTAACAACACTGAGCCACAGCAGCCAAAATTGCACTCAATTTTATACATTGAGAGTTATGTATAATTTTAGATAGGGTTGGAGTTGTATCAGAATTTTGTCTGAACTGGAATGAATAAGCTGTCCAACCCTTCTGTCAGACAAGAAGACAAGTGTGCTTTATACAGTAATATAGCTAATCTTGAAAGTTGACCTTTTCAGACTACAACCAGTCCGAAGAAGCGTTCAAAATCGAAGAAGTCCAACTCTGCAAAGAAAGTGAAGACTGAAGAGAAGGCACCCTCACCCATACCAACGCCACAGCCAAGCTCCACACCCACCACCAGCACACGCAGCAAGAAAACTTCCAACAAGCGAACCAAAAATGAGAAGGAGAGCTCCAAAGTGAAAGAAAGGGTGAGAACAAGTTTAGCTTGCTAAGGACCAGAATGGGCCTTCAGATTTCTGTTCCTTTCTTAAATAAATTGTACATTCTGGGGCTGTTGAGAGAGAGAGTGTGTGTGTGTGTGTGTGCGCTGAATGTTTAAGTTGTACATTCTAGGGCTGTTGAGAGAGAGAGAGTGTGTGTGTGTGTATGAAATGTTCAAGTTATACATTCTAGGGCTGTTGAGAGAGAGAGAGAGAGAGAGTGTGTGTGTGTGGAATGTTGAAGTTGTACATTCTAGGGCTGTTGAGAGAGAGAGTGTGTGTGTGTGTACTGAATGTTTAAGTTGTAGATTCTAGGGCTGTTGAGAGAGAGAGAGAAAGAGAGTGTGTGTGTACTGAATGTTTAAGTTGTACATTCTAGGGCTGTGTGTGCATGTGTACTGGAGGCAGGGTATGTGTGTATCACTGTATGTGTTTTGTTGTTGTCGGTTTTTGCCTAGTTCAACCCCACAATCTGACATGGTATTTCTCTGGTATTTTGACAGCCATCCCCACCAGAGACCCGCTCCGTGTCCCCCTCACCAACCTCCACTCCCCGAAGATCCCCGGCGCCTGCGTCCTCTTCTGTATCCACCAGTGGGAACAGCAGTAGCAAGAAGGACGAGAAGCCCAGCAAAACATCCTCCAGTAAGCAGGCAGGGGACATCAGCCTCCCCCCTTCACCCCCTCTGTCGCAGAATCAGGACGGGGAGAAAAGCTCCTCGCCTGAGACTGTGGCCAACTCCAGCAGGGACAAGAAGAAGACGCGGCGCAACAAAGAGGCTGCTGCAAAGGACACGCCTAGCAGGAATGGAAAGCAAGGTAGGGGAGGGACATTGAGTGCACTTGTGATTCTGGTACAAAATGATACTGTTTTATTTTGCAATTTTTATTTATTTATTTTTTATTTTTATTTTTTTGGTGGTGGTGTGTGTCTGTGTTGTTGTTTTTGTGGGTTTTTTTTTATTTGTTTATATTTTTTTTTTATATGATACTGCTTTGAAAACAGATATAGTGTAATGTTATGCTAACATCTGTTTTTGAGCCCATTGTTTATGTTTTTATGTTAGCAAAAGACAGATGAATATTATGATAACAAAATTTTTATTATTTTTCAAGAGATATTACTTCAGTTCAAGGAATGTTGTGATATGGGACAGAAGCCAGTGGGGAAAGCCCCGACATTTACAGATTATGTTTCTTCAACCCTGTCACAGTGGGTTGACAACATCTGTGTCAAGACTCTTCCTTGGCAATACCCATAGGGTTTAGAGAAGCAGGACATAACGCAAACTCAAGAGGTTTCAGACATTTCATAATGGAATGATCACAGCTTTACATCATTGTTTGAATGACCCAGCTCAGAAATCAAGAAAATAATGAAAGTGAAGAAGCTGTATGAAAACATAGCTGTATAATTGACTTCTGAATGCTTGTGCTTGAGTAAGTATGTGTCCGTTTCATTTTGGGTTCATTAGTTACGTGTGGGTGTACCATGTTGCTTTTGTCAGTTACTGTAAATGCCTAGGGATTCTGCACATTTAGGTCAGGCATTTTAAATTATCTTATCATTATTATTATGTCTTGATGGCTGAATCATTGTCTCCAGGTTCGTCTTTCAACGAGCCACTGCTGAAGTGTTCAGTGGCCACTCTGAAGCGGACGGGGGCCCAATTTCTGCAGAACGGCCCGTGCAGCGAGGTCACACCCAAACTGTCCAAGTGTCGCGAGTGCAAGATGACCCCCAACCAGCGCAGCAAAAAGATTCCCAACATCTTCTGCAGGTTTTACGCCTTTCGCAGGTAAGCTGTGATTGTTGTTGCATCTCACACAGTTCATAGAGCTTACTGCAATAATGTAGTTGTGAGGAAAAGTGGTAACCGTATGTTATATTCAGTCGAAACTAAAAGAAGTAAACAAAAAACTGAGGGCTTTTTTTTATTTTTTATAATTTACATTTATACTGTTGGCTTATAACAGTATGATATTTTGTTCACCTATTTTAAACTTGTGTCAAAATGGTCTGGTATAGTATGGTATGGTATGGTATATATATGTATATACTTAATTATCACAGCAGATTTTTTTCTGTGTGAAATTCAGGCTGCTCTCCCTGGAGAGCACACACCAGCACAATACAGCAATTCTCTTATGCTTTGAAACGTTCTTAGAGTAGACATACTTAACCTACCTTCACTCAGTTTTGTATTTGCACATAAATGATACCAGCATGGTCGTGTTTGTTGCAGATTGAAATACAGTTCCAAGGGAGCAGTCACCAATGCTGGATTCTCAGAATTGTCAGATGCTGTTCCTGATGACATTGAGCCTTGGCTGCCTAGGTATCCTGGTGAGTACAACCCCTTTACATTCCTCCGTATGTGTGTTTGTGTCTGTGCATGTGCTTGATGTACCATTTTTAGTGTGTGTCTGTGTGCGCGCATGTGTATGTTTGATTTTATGTAACTGATTGTTTTGTGCAAAAAATTTTCCACATCTCCTGGCACCATTTATTCTAGTCTTACTGAACATGTTGAGAATGAGTGTGACGATTGAAGACTTTTTCCTGAACATTTTGCAAATGGGTATTATGATTGAAGACTTTCCTGAACATTTTGAGAATGAGTGGGATGACTGAAGACTTTTTCCTGAACATTTTGAGAATGAGTGTGATGATTGAAGACTTTTTCCTGAAGATTTTGAGAATGAGTGTGATGACTGAAGACTTTTTCCTGAACATTTTGCGAATGAGTGTGATGATTGAAGACTTTTTCCTGAACATTTTGCGAATGAGTGGGCTGACAAGACTTTCTCCTGAACATTTTGAGAATGAGTATGATGACTGAAGACTTTTTCCTGAACATTTTGAGAATGAGTATGATGACTGAAGACTTTATCCTGAACATTTTGAGTATGATGACTGAAGACTTTATCCTGAACATTTTGAGAATGAGTATGATGACTGAAGACTTTATCCTGAACATTTTGAGAATGAGTGTGATGACTAAAGACTTTCTCCTGAACATGTGATGAGTATGATGACTGAAGACTTTTTCCTGAACATTTTGCGAATGGTGTGTTCGACAGTGGAAGAGCCTGTGCTGGACGAGGACATTGGCAAGTTCATCCTGTCCAAGGTGGGGGACAAGTTCTGTGAGCTGGTGGAGCAGGAGAAGGAAGCCAAGTCTCTCTCCGGCATGGACCGTAAGTCCCTTCTGACACTTGTTGCCATGCATATGCTCGCATGCATGCATGCATGTACATATGAACACACACATACACACACACTTAACAGCATGCACACACACACGAACACACACATACACACACATAACAGCATGCACACACACACACACACATGCACGCACACACACACACACACGTTTCGTTCCCTTCATATTTCAGCTACCCCAATCATTCCCTGTTTATGTGTGTGTCTAACAGTCATATTTTTAATCCTTATTAATTTCTTATGATAAATGAAGGTTCATGCGTAATAACTTATGAGAGGTGAGAAGTATAAGTGATTCTTACGTCTTGTGATTGCTTGACACAAAAAGATTCACATGTTTTGCATTCTGTTCAGCTCCTATTGTATGTAGTTGCTTCACACTTAAAACATTCCCATGTTTTGCATTCTGTTCAGCTCCATTTGCAATTGCTTGACACTAAAACATTCGCCTGTTTGTATTCTGTTCAGCTCCCATTGTGTGGAAACGGGCTGTGACGGGAGTGAGGGAGATGTGCGACGTGTGTGATACCACCCTGTTCAACATGCACTGGGTGTGTCACAAGTGTGGCTTTGTCGTCTGCCTCGACTGCTACAAGGCCAAAGTCAAGGCAACGGAAGGCGAAGGTATGTTACACCACCAACACTTGGCTTGTGCAGAGATTTGTCTCTTTGTTTCCGTCGATTTTGTTTCTGTTGATAAATTTGTTCTTATGGCCTTGTAGAGAGAAAGAGAGAGAGTGTGTGTGTGTTCTTATGGGCTTGTAGTGTGTTGATATGTGTGTGTGTGGTTCAGAAATAGGAGATGCTTACAAATCGAGGAATTGAATAACATTTTTCTTGTCTTTTTTTTTGTCCCCAGATGAGGAGGATTGCAAGTGGTTGACTTGCAGCTCAAACCGCCAAGCCCATGACGCCCGAAGACTGATGCTGACTCAGATTATCCCCAGTGATGGTCAGTAGACTTGAGCTTCTTTGATTTATACATACATCTATTGATTCAGGACAGACCTAGCATCATTTAGCCAACAAAAAAACAGCAGGAGAAGGGAAGCAGCAGGTTATTTTGGCTTCTTTGTTTTCATCTTTTTGTGCTCTGTATATTTTTGTCATTCTCACACTCCCTTTTATCCTCATGTTATACTCAACTACTTTCCGTTATGGAGTGGACTTTTCCAAGGTTGTTTATAAAGCGTGTTTTGTGTAGGTGTGATGGGTACATGTAATGTAAATGAATATTTATAAAGCTCTTTACCTGATAAAGCCCTAAGCGTATATAAACCCATTACAGTGTTCTGTGGATTTTACTTTTTAAAAATTTTAGGGGGAGGATTGATTGTAAAAGATATTTTATGGTAAATTGATGAAATTCAAAAAGTCTGATACATATGTCCCGCATCATTGCCTCTTGCCGTGTTTAACGGTAGCTGGTTGGACTGTGTGCAGCTCTGTGGGAGCTGGGTCGCCTGATCCATGACATTCGCCGCAAGTGGTCCATCCCTGCCAAGTGTCACTGCAGCCAGAATGCCCTGGATTCCAAGCCAGCTGGCAAGAATGGCATGAACCCGGTAAGTCTCACTGTGTTTGTGGCTTGAGAATATGCGAAACATTTTTGAACTGTGGCGTGATGCTTTTCACTTTGGAAGAGGGGGTTTGGAAGAGGGGGGTTTTGTTGGCATTTCGTCAAGTCATAGATGCAGTTTGAAGACGGCTTTTGAGGAACAGCCATTAGTTTGTCTGGATAATGCGAAACAGCAGGTGGTGAGGTTGAAGCGCCCAGAAAAATAACATGGGCACAATGGGTGATGGGAGGTGATGTTTAAGTGCTTCTCCAGTCTGCCGGAGACAAACGGATGAGGCCATTTCATGGCACACACCCAAAGGAGGGGCATTAGAGTGGAGTGGGGTGGGTTGGCCTGACAGCATGCATTTACTCTAAAAAATTGATGCACCTATTTGCTTCAGTTGAAAACTTTGGGTGACGGCCAATTTAAGCAATTGTGAAACAACTAAGGATTTTTTTTTCTCCTTTTCCATGAGAAACAGTTTTTTGCAGTGGTTGGAAACAGTCTTGTTGGGTGGTTATAGCTCTTTTAAAAATGGTAAACAATACTGAACAAAGAATGTTGCCACGTCACTATAATACACAAACCAATGGAATGCAGCAGCAGTGCGCGTGAAGACTTCAGACCTGCTGTTTTCCTTTTTCTGTAATTGTTTTGTTTTGGGGGCAGACGGTGTGGAAATGAGAGAGTTAAGCATAAGAGAATGGGTCTGGCACGGAGCCAGGTGATAGGCTGCCTGCCTGCCTGCCTGCCATTTTCCCCCCTCCTCCGTTCCCAAGCCCTTGCTGGCACTGCTGCTGGCATGCCCCGCATCTGGGGGATGGGAATCCCGCCAAAAACTTTCTGAAAACAGTCGCCCCCTTCCTCTCTTTCACCCCCACACATCCTTCCCCATTTCCTTCCTTTTCACCCCTCCCCCTGCATCCACTAAGGTAGGCTGCTTTTCCTAAATTCATTTCTTTCACCACTGTTCATGCTAGGCGTCCTAGTTAGCTGCCAACATCTACCACTTGTTGCGTGATGTAACGCAGAGCTGAAAGTGGAAAAGCAAGAGTATGGGGTTTGTCAGGGTTTGCAGACAGAAACATACTGTGTGTATATGATTCAATTGTTGTGTGGATGATAGCGTTCCTTTTTATGCATGTGAATTGTCTGGTCTCCCAGCTGTACTGTGACCCACTCTCCTGTCTGTCTGTCTTTCCCTTTGTCAGCCCCTCTACCCCTTTCTCTTTCCCTGTCACTACCTACCCCCTTCCCCCCAAAAAAAATCCCCCAACCACAATCTCACCCGCCTGCTCCCTTTGTTTATCATAGTTACTAACTTGCAACACTCTACAAGTTGTGCAGATAGTTGGTAAATAAATAAAATTAAGAAAAAAAGATTTTCAAGTCACGAATGTTAGAAATCTCATAATACCAAATAACTTGTTTTTAATACTGTTTTCTTCCATTGGCTAAAAGAGCCTGTTGGCCTATTTTGCAGCAGCTGATGAAGAAGATGGTGAACGGCACGGGAGGAGAGGAACCAAGCAGCAAGAAGTCCCGCAAGGCGGCAGCAGCAGCAGCAGCAGCAGCAGCAGCAGCGTTACAAGCAGAGGAGGAGAGGCTGGAAGGGGAGGAGTACAACCAGGACCGACTGGCCCTACTGGCAAACGTGGCTTTGGGCGGAGGGGACAAAGCCAGCAAGCGGTCGAAGCTGGAGAAGCTGGCAGAGGAAGAATTTGGAGAGGATGGAGACAAGAAATCCGGGTGCTCCACGCTCCGAGAACTGCTCACAAAGACTGCTGGGAAAGGGAAGGTGCCGAATGAGAAGAAATCGAAACCGAAATCTTCAGGCAACACGCTGGATGACATAATTCAGTCGGTAGTGGAGAGGAGTTGCCGAGATCTCGACCAGCCCAACCAGACGTTCAAGTTTCTTCACTACATCCCCCGCCTGGGCCAGTGGAATCGTGAGCTGCCCATCATCACCCACAACCTGACGGAGACCTCGGTGCTGTACCCAGATGTGCCCCACTCCTGGCTCTGTGACGGTCGGCTGCTGAGGCTCCACAACCCCAGGCACAAGGGCAACCTAAAAATCTTCCAGGAGCAGTGGAAGCGAGGCCAGGTTAGTAGGTTTTTGTATTTTCTAAGCGTTTTCTTGGTTGTGGGTCGGCTGTTGTATCTACGTATGTGATTGTTTCTGTAGTCACATAGTTTTGTCTTTGAGCATTTCTGGTTGGTCTCTTGTGGTTGCCTGGACTATAAACATGTATGTATGTATGTAAGCGTTGCTGTTGTTCAAATTTTGTTGGGTCTTCGAACAGCCATACACAAGAAAATACTGTCCTCTTCTTCAACTTCATTTAGAACCTGGAAAGTAAACTTGTTGGTTAAAAGAAACGAAAAGCTCCAATATTCTTTATTTTTCCAGTTCTTGGAAAAAAAATGTTTGATGTCCGTTTCAGGTTGGGGGAAAAAGGAGGGGTTCTGTATGTTTTATTATGAAGCTTATTGTTTACACTTGTATTTGTTTTGTTCGTTTGTTTTATTATGAAGCTTATTTTTCAGACTGGTGTTTATTTTGTTGTTGTTGACAGCCGGTACTGGTATCGTGTGTACACAAACTGGTGAACAAGGACCTGTGGAAACCCGATACATTCAACAAGGAGTTTGGTCATCAGGACAATGACCTCATCAACTGTCGCAGCAGTAATGTCATCGTGGGTCATCCGATGAGCGACTTCTGGGAAGGCTTCGAATCCATTGAAAGTGAGTAGTAAATCTGAATGTCTGCCAGTGTTTCATGATGAATAGCCAACCAAGAGAGAGAGAGATGATGATTTGAAGATAGGCCTAATTGTAAAAGTGAATTTTGCTCTAGGTTTCCAATTTCAGAAGCATTTTATTATCATCATCAGTCCTGCAGTATGAATTGGGGTTTTTTTCATATCTTTTTTAAATTATGCCCAGGATGAGTAAGCAAAGGGTTTAGAATGGTATAAATTTAGACTGCTATGGTTTACTATTTTTAAACATCAGTTGCATGCATTCACACTGCATTTCATAGTATAGTAGTAGTTCAAGAGGTGTGCTGAGTATTGTAGCGGAAAGAGAAAACAGTCATTCTTATAGAGAAAAAAAACAAAAAATAACTGGAGGCCATTCTTTTCCCTTTCCAGACCGTCAGTGCGATGAAGATGATGATCCCATGCTCCTGAAACTGAAAGACTGGCCACCAGGAGACGACTTCTCGGAATTACTGCCATCGCACTTCCACGACTTGATGCAAGCGCTGCCTCTGCCGGAGTACACGCGTCGAAGCGGAAAACTCAACCTGGCCTCCCGTCTGCCCGACTTCTTGGTGCGTCCCGATTTGGGCCCCAAGATGTACAATGCCTACGGGTCGGCCAAGTTCCCCAAGGAAGGCACGACCAATCTGCACCTGGACATTTCGGACGCGGTCAATGTGCTGGTGCATGTTGGAGTGGCCAACGACCGACCGGCCGGACAGAAGGAGCATGAAGAAGGTGGGTGAAAGTTGGTTTTAGAAGCTTCCTCACTTGTTAGAAACTTCCGCACAATGTGGTGTGTTTATTGCACAGCTGTAATAGAACACTCTGTGAGTTTGTGTCCCGTTTTTACCTACCACCCCTGTTGATCATTGTTCCTGTTAAGGTTTTGTTTCTTTTTTTCCTCCTGTAGGGGAGAAGGGGGGGGGTGTGGCTCTTCTAATATAAGTAGCTTCTCTATCTTCTGCAAATTCTATGCTAGAAATTGTCCCCTGATACCCATTTGGCCCGATACCCCAACAGGGGCACTGCCTTAAGCATACCCTGGACTCCAGCCTTTCAGGTTTTCAGACAATTCATGTATTTTTTTCTCTTGTGTTTCCAGCTGCTGTTCGAGCCATAGACGAGGCCGGGTGTGACAGCATCACCAAGCGGCGAGTGCGGGAGGTTCATGAGTTACCCGGAGCTCTGTGGCAGATCTATGATGCCCATGATGCTGACAAAATACGAGATTTTCTCAATAAGGTCAGTGCTGTGAACTACAAAAGCCTAGATCTTCTCGTCATTTTTTTTATTGTATATAATTAGTAAGATTTCTTACTGATGGCATTTTCCTGTAAGTTTTCACAATGGCATAGTTCGTAAACCATAAAAAAAATAAAAAAAAAATGATTCAATGTTTCCCCTCTTTTAAAAAAAAGTTTTATGATTACAAGAACTTCGAACAAGATTGTTTTGGGGAGATTGAAAGGAATTGGAGAGACAAATGAATGGTTTAGTTAATTACTTCAGCAGATGCGATCCTGGAAGTTGAGCATTAAAAGTTTCCACTTATTTGTTTGAGAATCAAACTGGACAGCATTGTAAAGTGAAGATGATTTTGTTTCTCAGGTAGCGAAGGAGCGTGGGGAGATCATCGAGCCAGACCACGATTCCATCCATGACCAGAGCTGGTACCTGGATGAAGAACTGCGCGACCGCCTGCTGAAGGAGTACGGAGTGCAGGGCTACACCATCGTGCAGTGCCTGGGTGATGCCATCTTCATTCCGGCTGGGGCGCCTCATCAGGTAGGCTGCGCACACGGTGTTTCACAGTGTTGTGTATGCATCGTGATGAATGTGGTATATATATACATTTTCAGATATCACAAGCAGACTGATAGGCAAACAAATATACAATTCAGACAGAAAAAAGGGTTAGCACTGCACTGTGGTGATGTGCTCTCCCTAGGGAGAGCAGCCCAAATTTCTTACAGAGTGGTATACATACATTTTCAGATATCACAAGCAGACTGATTGGCAAACCAATATACAATTCAGACAGAAAAAAGGGTTAGCACTGCACTGTGGTGATGTGCTCTCCCTAGGGAGAGCAGCCCCAATTTCTTACAGAGAAAATCTGCCATGACAGATAAAGTATGTAAAATAAGTAAAAAATAGATTAATGAATGGTGGCAGATGCATGACTGTAACAATTTCCATAGACTGAAAAGCAGTGCAATTCTGAAAGGTGACTGAAAACAATACCGACCTGATTGAAACAAACAGCAGTTGTTGTCTCATTGTTGAATTTGGGCTGGAAAGCAACATGAATGAAAAAAAACAGGTTTAAACGCGTCGCATGGGCGTTGAATTTGAAAAGCATTCTTACCAGTGTGCATGCTCAGCATAATACTTCCCAGTATTTTGTTAATTAAACTTGGCTTTACTGTGCTTTTCATCTATGTGAGTGTATGATTACATAACTTGGATCCTTTGTCTGTACCCGGCTGTTGCCATATTAAAAGTATGCCAACTGTCTCACTAAGGGTTTTTTTTTGGGGGGGGAGTTGTTTGTTTATGTTTTGTTTTTTTGTTTGGTGTGTATGTTGCCAAGACTTGGAAGTTTTCCACCTAATGGCCTGATATATCTGTAATTGAGTTGGCTTGGGGAGGAAAATGGTGATCTTGGCAAGTTGAATGAAAGGCTAGACTCGGGTCATGTTGTGTAACTTATGTAACCTAAAGAAATAAATTACCCACATACTTTTGAAAGACCTGTGAGGTACATCTTGAAGTGGAGGAGGAGACATCTACTCAGTCATAGAATATTCAGGGGTGTTACTCAGTCTTGATCAGTGTGTGTTGAGCTTGCATGGTGGTTGGTATGTGTCACTGAAACGAAGTGAAGCACTGGAAGTGAGTGTGTTTCCTCATCTCTGCCTACAATCCTCTGTTCTGTATACACATTGCTGTGGTAGTTCACACTTTGTACATACTATTGAGGGGAGGGATGAAGAGAATCATGGGGGGGGGGGCAGGCAGGCAGACAGTATAATAGGACAGTCCGGGTGGGAGGCAAATATTGGAAGTGTAATAGGACAGCAGAGATTTAATCTATATTGTGGAATGGAGTGACATAAGGAAGGTTTGAAAGAGGCTGGTTACAGCATCGGGAGGGAACAAAGACAGAACTAGTTCACTGGAGAGAGTGAAAGCCTTGAGCTCAGACAGCCCTCCCCCCCCCCACCCTCCTCCATACAGACCAAGCTATTTATTGATTTCACAGCTGGGCAGGCCACACTGGAGACCCAGAGGGGAGAAAGAAAGGGGGAGAGAAGGTCAGGGAAGGGGGGTGGGGAGGGAGGGAGGCAGATGGTGTGAGGCACAATGACAGAGGCCTGGAGTGAACTGCTGAAAAGGAGAGGGGATGAGATAGCGGAAGATAGAGTGACACTGTGCCCTGCTTTCCTTCCTGCCCACTTCCTGTCTGCAAGGAAGCCCAGTGTCACGCTGAGGTCAAGCTCCATTTCACTTCAGGCCTGGAGTGGTGGAGAAATTGTCAACCAGTAGCACTTCCCCACACCAGTACTTTAGTCCATGCCTAGTACTCAAAGGCTATAGATTACAGAAAGGTGGTTTTTCTTTTCAGTCAGGGGGCAGAGAGCAAAGTCCTAGACACTAGAAATTGACACCCGCCTTCTCATTCCATGAACTAAACTAGTTTTACGAGGTATAAGGAAAACATCCCAAAAGATGGTAGACGTTGGAAGTAATATTTCAAGACATGTTGCATTAGGCAACAGATAATATTGCATTATGCAAGATTCCAACATCAAAAATGTGAAAAAAAGAAAAACACTTAGCCCTGTACTCTTCAAACACTCATGCGAGTACCAGTTGTGATAGTATAGCAGTTGCCAACACATTTATTTTTGTTTTGTTTTGGTTTGTTCTGTGCTGTTTTGTTTTGTTTTGTTTTGTTTTTATAGCCTTAACCAACCCATAACATCCAGGCATTATCACATAGCCACCACCCCTTGCCTCTAATTTGTCTCTTCCCTCTCACTGTCCTTCTCTTCCACCCTCCTCCTCCCTTCACAGACTGAATGGATTATTGTTTGTTGCTGGACAGGTGAGGAACATGCACAGTTGCATCAAAGTAGCGGAGGACTTTGTGTCCCCAGAACATATCAACCACTGCTTCCGCCTAACCCAGGAGTTCCGCCAGCTGTCAAACACACACTCCAACCATGAGGACAAACTGCAGGTGAGCTTTGGCCTTTCTTTTTTTTGCTGTAGACAGTCCTGATATGGGCCTGATCAGTGGGGGCTATAAGTGCCATAATAGGATTGGATTGGATGGCCTTATTTTGGCTGGTAGATAGCCCTGATATGGCCCTGGTTAGCAGGGGTCTTTAGCACCATGATTGGATTGGATTCCAATGCCTTATTTTTGCTGGTTTGCCTTTGAAAGAAGAAAATGAGAGGGAGAGAAAGAGAGCAAAGTTAAGTTATGTATGTAGCAAGGCATAACTCTGGTTTTGTCTCTGAAAGAAGAAAACAAGACAGAGAGAGCAAAGCTTAGTTAAGTATGTAACAAGGCATAACTCTTGTTATTGTCCTCAGAACTTATCAGTAAGCAGATGACGCAGATAATTAAGTAAACAAGTTAGCAAATTAAATGGATACAGCCTGACTGAGACAGGTTCAGAGTGACCTAGCTGCATAATCTATTCAAATTGTCGAGGATGGGACACAGGTGTTGTGACGTGACGTGGCGAGGACAAGCTAACGGCAGAGTAAATGTTAATGAAGCAGACTGTACATCCTCCTCTGCCTCCTGACTTAATTGTTGTCCGTGTGATTCATACACGCGAGACACGTTGAAACACACACATACCAGCCTTTTCTCTCCCTCCCTCCCTCTTCCAGTCCTTTCCCTCATTAGAACAAGGAATTGAATTTGAAAACCTAGGCTTAGTCGGGAAATACTTTTAAGAGTCTCCATTGACTGATCTTTTCCCCTCAGTTTCAATTTAAACCACAGCTTGGGGGGGGGGGGGGTTAACAGAAGCTGTTTAAATGTTATGTAGTTACTGCTTTATTAGATCATGTAGACAATAATAGTTTGCTTACTTTATTGACTTCTGGCTGTGATAGATTTCACCTCATTTTCATAAATTATTTACTTATCAGTCAAGGTAAAACTCCACATTTATTAGAGGTAGTATTGAAAGACTGAGTTCTGTAAACAAGAAGCATAAGCTGCCTTTTCACACTCATGGCTTTTTTTTGTGGGGGGCTTCCAGAATTTTCTTGGAAATTCCTTGGTGTCATAGTATGGCTGCCTTTATGGTGGCACAAAAAACAGACTCACATGCAGAAATCTGCCCACAAAGATACGTAGGTAGGTTCGTTGTGAAACTATGTGCTTAAACTGGGAGGGCTTGTAGGAGAGAAAAACAACACAAACTGCATATGAAGAAGGGGGGGTGGGGGATGCAACCTGTACTAGTCCTCATATTTTAATATTGTTTTGATTATTTGCTGTGCAGGTGAAGAACATCATTTACCACGCAGTGAAGGATTCCATCGCAGTCCTGCGAGAACTGGATCCTGACGACAAGAAATGAAGGCTGGCTTTCCAACTCTGTTGATTCTTCTGACCTACGATACCAACAGCTTGGAAACCAGAGAGCGAGAGGAGGGTGAAGGCAAGGCAAATGCAGCAGGCCGGTTTGGGTTAGAAACCTGGCTGTACAATGCTGGAGCCTGCCAAAATCCTGACTGCCTGCCTGCTCGCTGCAGTGGGAAGCAGACCCGAGGCCAGCCCACCTGTCCACTCTTATCTCCAGCCTCTCTACCTGTGCCATTTCAGAGCGGGGCAGGTGTGAACACAGAATGTGTCCCCTGTCCATCGCTGCTATTACCTCGTCCTCGAGACACAAGAGGGACAGACGTCTGAGGACAGAGAGTGATCAGTGCTGTGATCCCGTCATGTGTTTTGTTTTTCTCTTTTCGGTTGTCTTGGGACAGTTTGCTCTTCAGTTAGCCTTTGACACAGTTTTTTTTTTCTTGTGGTTGAATAGGCATCTCAAATGATTGATAGTAGCGTGTCAGTACATTTTTCACCTTAGGGTATATCCTAAAACTGTGTTGATAGATCGGAAACTGTTAGCTTCCCAAGGTGTGTTAACAGTGAAGAGATTGTGGAGTGAAACAGGTTAAGCCAGAGAAGCAACCCTCCATCATGAGCAAGCAAGCATAGCTGAGCTTTAGGCTTACACTGCCTGAAGATGGGAAAGTTGTGCTGTTGGTGGGGACGAGGTGGGTGAAAGGGGACCTGTCTCCTGCAGACAGAATCGGCGGACTGGACTGTGGTGCATACAGAATCAATCTATTGGGCAGCAAACAGGCCACACCAGCCAGTTCCTTCCTCACTGTCCGGGGACCTGTTCCATTCGTTCTTCATCGGCACTGCAGGGATCACCTGTGTCTCAGCTCCGGGTCCGTGCAGCGGGCATCAATTGGAACACTGCCTGTGCGTTGTGTGTTGAGAGCCCGTTCACCTCTCCATAGATGGTCATCTGTCAGCTACAGAATTTGCTCAACTATATACGTGGGTTTCGCTAAATGAATTGTTGACTTGTACTGTGGAGGTAGGTAGTCCAGCGTCCTTTAAGTGTTATTTGTGACCCAGCCTGTGGTATAGGGGAAAGTAAACCTAGCTCCAAAGGTAACCTAGCACATTGTACAGTCTTCGTATTTCATTTGCTTCCCTGTGACGGTGATGCCAGTGATATAGAGACAGACAGAAAGTCGGGTCTGTAAGCAGTACAGCTGTGCTGATTGAACTTTTGTGTTATTTTTTTTTTTTGTGTGGTAGCCAGAAAACTCCTTGTTGAACACTACACGGACTGCGCAGATTTCTGTGACTACTACTGACTTCTCTTTCTTGTGGTAGAGATGTTTGCCAGTGTGTCCAAGAATGATGACTGAAAGTTTTATATCAGCAAGTGTGATCTTAGTTTGTTTGTGTGTGTAGTGTGGGAAATGATGGTCATATATACAGTAAGAAAGAGTGAAGCGAGAATGACATATATTCACTTCGAAAGAGTGAAGCGAGAATGATTTGCAGTTCCTTCAAGTGAGATTGATGTGCGTTTGCTGAGTGACTGTGTACTGCTAATGACTGTGCTTCTGTGCATGTGAAAATCCTAACAGATTGTGGGGATGTAGGTTGTGTATGTGGAACTGTACCGTGACTGCTTGCATATGATTAGAGTATATTTGCTATAACTTAGGACCCAGAATGTGATGTATACATTGCACATAAATGCAGGGTAGCTGTGAATCTGTTATAACTTGTAAAACTGTAAATAGGGTGGTTTTTTTGGGGGGGATGATGGGGGATTATACATGTATACAAAAAAATGGTATGCTTTCAGGATGCTTGCTCTTTTTTTATGTTGAAGGTTGGGAAAAAAATCTTGTGACGAATCATATATTGTTTGTATAGAGGAGAGAGTACATCTTATATTGTAAAGTCTTGATGTGAATTTTTCCTTTTCTTTTTCTTGTTGGTAAGATGACAAGATTGTCTCTGTGAACAACACATATACCTTGTAAGGGAGAATGATTAATTGACTCTGTGAACAACACATATACCTTGTAAGGGAGAATGATTATTTAAAGGCATTAAACAGTACTGTGTGCACTGCAAGATGATAGCAGATCATAAGCGTGAGTGAAGTGACTAACTCAGGAAATTTGCAGTACATGTAGGTTCTTTTCACGGCTGGTCAGTAGTCCATAATGTATGTGCGTCTCCCCATGTTGTAAATGGTGTACAAGTCATTGAGCTGGTGTGCTTGTCATTTCATCCTTTGTAAGTAAACCGCTTGGTTGAAGAGGGAGAGAGGAAACTCTTGTGTGCAGAATAATTTCTCATCTTGGATGTCTCATGGCTGGATCTTGTACAGGCTTACCACTGCCAGAGTTGGGTGCCAACTGGCCTGAGTTGTTGAGGGCCAGGTTCCTTCAGAGTGGGGGGTGTCGTGTCGGGGATCTGTATCTGTGGGGCTTCTTTTGAGTTGTCAATTCACATTTGTGCATATGTATGATAACTGTGTTTGACGCGTGTGGGGTGGAGTGGGCCTGTTGAGTGTACAGACACCACTCGTCTTTTTAAGTTACTAAAGTTCTTGTGATTGGCCTAGGTCAGGGCTGTTAGAACCAATGTTTCTGTGTTCTTGTGGATCTTCAGTGCTTCTGTTCGTGTGCATTATTATGTGTCAGACCCAGTTTCTTTCAATATGTCCTAAATAGAGAATAAGAACATTAACGGAGCATTGATTCTTTGTACATATGTACGTATCCAGGTTTTTGAACACGTTTGTATCATACAAGTTTAGCCATTTTTTCCAGGATATAAATTATTGATGCTTTTGGCATTGTGATTGTACACATGGGAATATTGTAACAATATGTTTGTTGTTGTAAATACACAGATGACTTATCTCTTGTTGATCCCTTGTTTTGCTTGGAACTTTGATCTTGTTTAGCCCTTGATAATAATGTCTGCCTCCTTACCTTTGTTTCAAGGCCTGGAGTCATGGACTCGGCTTCAGTGCTGTGTGGGGTTCTTGTTGTGAGAGAAGCCATCGGTATCAGAGTTGGCTGTTCAAATTGGTCAACTCAGCCTGGTGTCATCCCCTCCCCCCTGGCTTTTTCGCCCTCTTTTATCCCATGTTTGGTTTGAACACTTTGATGGCCAGTGCAGAGGTCCTATTCTGCACTAGTGGTAACTGTCGTTGCTTGGCTTCTCTTCTCTTCCAGCAGTCAAAGGAGGATTTTGTGTTGCTGACCAATTTTCTGATTTACTTCTTTCATATATGATCTTGTTTAGTTCATTCAGCTTTGAAACTTTTGTTACGTTTGGCTTTCTTGTTTGTGAGTCGGTTGAAAGGACAAAGAAAAATTCTTTGACCAGACTTATTTGCCTTTTTTATGTTGGTTTTCTCTTTTGTTTAATATTATTTTCCCAGCTAACGTAAACTCTTATTTTAGAGGTGTTCACCTTTCTTTGTTCAGAAATTGTTCAAGTTCTTTGATAGTTTCGGTGAAGATTTTCTCTTGGTCTTTTTTTTTTGTCTTTTTTTATTTTTTAAGTTGTGCCATTCGTTGATACCACTTGACTGTTTTTACCCCAAAGTTTTAGCAAAGAAAGTGGCTGATGTTTGGAACCCAAACCTAATAGACAGGTTTGCTTATGTGTGTGCACAATGGAGTACAGCTTAGTTCTGTACATCAAGTATTTGACCTATTTTTGTAACTAGTTAATCTTGGCTTCTCGGGCTGCTGTGGGAAATGGAGCCTCCTCAGTAACACAAGATGAAACAAGAAAAGGAAGGGGGAGGACCAAAAAAAAGAAAAAAAAGAAAGAAAGAGCATTACGCATTACAATGGCTAGAGTGATTTTAGCATTGTATTACTATCATTTTGAAAATCATAAAATAAAAACAATTTGAATTTAATCTTTCTTGTGTGTTTCTTTGTTGATGATGTACAGCATATTGTCTGTCTACCTTTTTTTTTTTTTTTTTTTTTTTTTTAAATTGCCTGTTTCC
>JAVDPJ010417906.1:0-16264 GCA_034780015.1 Urosalpinx cinerea
GTGTATGTGTGCGTGTGTGTGTTGTGTGTGTGTGTGCACAAGCACCTGTACGAATGTGCATATATCTGCATGGATTGTACATGCATGTCTTATTTTAGGATGTTTTTCTACCAAGAAATTCTTCTCACCTGTATAAAAGTGATGAACATGGCAAAGGGGAGCTGATAACGGGTTTCCATATTCTTAGGAGGTTCTACAAAACTCCCATAGTAAATGTACAATGTCCGAACGAGTAAAGACCCACTTATTGAAGAAATCGTTGTGCAAATGAAGAAAAAAAAAATTTTGCATCCTTCATCTGTGGGAGTCATGAAAAGGGGAATAACGGTCAGGTAGCCAGTGATCATGGCGAGAAGCATAAAGAAAGACAGTTCTCGGCAGCTGGCTAAAATGACATAACTGCAACGGTGAATATAAACATATAACAAGACAGCGAAGCTCACAGTCAGACCAAAAAACCCAACGACTATCACTATATTTCCATTCGATTTCCCGATGTTAAGCATTTCCGGTTTTATAGCATAGCACGTGGTGAAATTAGTCTTGGGATCAGGCCAGGTGAACACTGGACAAACCTGACATGCTGTGTCATTATTGACCAGACGTTGATTGGCTTCACAGAGCTTGCAAACCCAGCAACATGGCACCTTACCCAAAACACGGGCGCTCTGAGGATCACACGGTGGGCTACAGTAGGACAAGGGGTGTGAGAAACCTGGGAGAACAATTTTGTCTGTCCAACTCACATTGCTAATACTCATCAGCTTACCACTTGCAGATTCATATGCATAGACTGTCACAGCCTCATACCGACTCGAAGAAATGGCTCTTAACTGTTTAACCTCATAGTGTCCGTAACGGTCGCCATTAGGGTCTAGCTTCAGTTCACCAGTGTAACTTGTCTGATCTGTGGCTTTAAGTTCACGCAGTAGTCGGGGACTGGTCACACATTTTCTGGCAGCAGATCCCGTAATTTTACGACAGTCCCAACTTCTTAGTATTCTGGATGTAGCATTGGCAATCATGGTGACAGCATCAATGATGTATGACACAGGAGAGTCTAATGTAGCTAGAAGTTTCTTCGCTTCCTTCTCGGTCATTTTGCAAGTGCCACGGTCAAGAGAGCAGTGGAAAAGGCTTTCCCAGAGAGCACGGAACCAAGGAGTGGATGACTTGTCCTGTTCATAATAAAAACAATAAAATTCATGTGAGCTTGGCTTTTGACATTCAAGCTGAATTAACATTCGAAACAAATCAAGATGATCATGTTTTAAAATATAATATAATAAAAAAAAAAATTAAAAAAAAAAAAAATTGTAGAGAGAGAGAGTGTGTGTGTGTGCATGTGTGTGTGTGTGACTGCGCGCACGTGCGTGTGTGCGTGTGTGAGCATGTGCATCTGCGCGTGCGTGCATGTGTGTAAGCACATGTGTGCCCTGTGTGTACGTATATGCGCACATGCTTTTGCCTGTGTGGAGGGTAGTAAAGAAAACAGAGCTGAGGATGACTCGGTATGTTAACAGGCTCCCTATCTCAATTGTCCAAGAGAGAAATGAGCAGTCCTCTGCGCCCCCATATATATATATATACATACACACATACATACATATACATATACATATATATACATCCTCCTTCTCTTCCCTTTCCTTTCCCTCTCTCCAACGGAATTTGTAAGAACGCGGAGGACCGTTCATTTTATATATATATATAGTTACATCTCCCAAGTCAACTCACGTGCAGACCTACCACATCAACACTGTCCCCGAGTCAGTTGAAAACACTTAGGTTGATACATATATTGATGTGCACATCACACCACCTCGTCATACATATAAAACCTAGGTAAATTCAAAAAAGATTGAACAGACCACATATAAACAATCTACCTCTGACGTTGACCTACACTTCGCTGTCAAGCCACGAGGTACCTAATTTGTGGCACAGGAACCAGGAACAAAACCAGGAAAAAAATGAATGCTTACCAAGAAATATTTTCATAAGGCACCAAAAATAGTGAGAATTTGTTTTTATTATTAAAATATATATATTTATACACACACCCACACCCACACACACACACACACACATATATATATACATATGTATGCATGGGCGTATGTATGTATTTGACGAGCGCGAGGGCTGAGTGGTCAAAACCACCGGACCTCCACTCCCGAAGTCACGGGTTCGAATCCCGGCGCCCGGCGAGACAAGCGTGGAGACCTCCACGGTCTCCCAGGTCAACTCATGTGCAGACCCGCCGATGGCTCATCTCTCCCCGTGTGCACACGCACGCAGAAGACCAAACACGCACGCCAAAAATCCCGCAATCCATGCCAGCGCTCGGTGGGCCGCGTAAACACGAACACACCCAGCATGCATCAATGTGTGCCTGTCCCCACACGGGGGCAAGGTCCGGAAAAAAAGGCGAAATGATACTAGACCTCCCATTACAAAATCTTTCCCCTTAAAACTCTACAATCGTCAAATTCATAACAGTATATCGAAAAAAGGCAGAAGACATGATTGGGAAGGCAGAAATACTCAGGAAGGAGATTGGCAGGACGAAAAGAGAGAAAGCAGAAACAAAGACAATGATAGAAAAGAGGAAATTTCTAGCACCGAATTTCCAGAAGGTGGGGATACTATTTATACTGAAAGAGCCCCCGGCATCCCTACGGGGGATGGATGGAGGGGGGGTAGGGGGAGGTCAGCATCATATTAAATCACCTGATATAACTTTACCAGGTTTTCGCCATTTCATTTTTCACAATGGAATGAAATGAATATAGTAACTAAATAAACAATAAGTTCATGGTCACAAAAAGGAATGTAAATAGCAAAATGCAATAGATGATGTATGCACAGTACATAATTAATACTTATACCAAAATAAAAAATGAAAAATAAATAAATACATAAAAAAGTCAATGACAAAGCCACATATTTTTAATGCCGGGACATCGTCACTGCCACCATTCACCGTGAAGTGTATACACGCATGCAGAAGATCAAGTATGCACGCTAAAGATCCCGCAATATATACCTACGTTCAGTGAATTGCGGTAACACTAAAACACCCAGCATGCACCTAAGGCTTGACCAGCGCATTGGGCTCTGCAGTGGTCAAGCACCTGCCAGCAGGTGTGGCGCAGTGTATATGGAACCTTCCGAACACCGTGACACCTTGGGCCAAACAAAGAATAGAGAGCAAAGTTACTGTTCATCATAACCCAGGCAAACAAGGGCGATATCTCGAGAGGAACATCAAAGACAAATTCCATATTCGCTATCATAAAGAGAGGACACATTTCTTTTGTAGAGAAAATCTGCCACGACCATGCTGTGTCATTCTAACCCTGACATTCCCCATGGGAAGTGAAACAGGCCGTGCTGAGGCTGCTAGTCCTCCCGGGAGCACCTCGCTTATCATTCACAGGGTAAAAAGGAGGTAACACACACATCTATGTAAGGCCATAAAGACAAACATTGCAGAATATAATAATAATAGTAATAATGATAATAAAAGAACATCCCAACACACGGCGCCACCTATTTTTATAGCGTTTGTGCAGGTGTGTGTGCGCGTATACATAACAAAACAAAACAAAAATATGATAAATTTTTCCCCCTTTTTTCCCTTTTTAACTCATGCGGAATACTTGAATTATCATAGGTACATAATGTATGCATTACAACATTGGAATGATTTTCGTGTTCGCACACGCAGTTTGACATATTTCCTGTTGTAACTTCAATGTATAACATAGCACTTTACCCCCCAAAACATCCAACATCCATCTAATTAATTCTTTTTTAAATAAAAAATCAAACACATAACATCAGAAACATCTGCTAAACATAGACCTTTGTGATTCCAAGATTGAGCAGTGGGAGAAAGGAGGCACAGTTCGATCCCAACTTTTGAGCCCCTCTGTACATGGGCATTTTCTTCCGGAGTCAACATTGGTCCCTCAAGCCCTCCGAACTAGACCACAAGCGAGACGAGACCCGCGAGCACTCGCACGTAGATCATGCACGCACGCCAAAGGTTCCGCAATCCATGCCAGCGCTCGGCAGGCCGCAGAAACACGAACACACCCAGCACGCATCAACTAGTGGCGCAGCATTGTGGCGTTTCGCTCTCCCCAGGGAGAACAGCCCGACTCATGCAGAGAAATTCCGCCGCAACACAAAAACAAAAAGCAAACAAAAATAAGTAAATAAGTAAATAAATAAATAAATAGTTAAAGAGACAGAGAGCGAGAGAGAGAGAGGGGGGCATAGAGAGGGAGGGAGGGAGGGAGAGAGAGAGGGAGAGGGAGAGAGAGAGAATGCACGCCTGCACTCACCGTTTTTGTATGTATGTTTTCTACTTGATGGACAACCAAATGCGCTCTAAATCCAAGCTATTTTGTTGTGTCTGTTCATTTCTCCTGCTGTCATATATACCTCCTGAAAGCTTGGCCGATATTGTTGGTGGAGAGTTCAGAAGTAACATGCAGACTGCTTATGTAGTTAAGGGTTTCTCTTTCCTGTCGCTCTCTCTGTTTTTAATTTTTATTTTATTTCTGCCTTCAGTGTCCAATTACACATGTTTTCTTCCAAAGTTCTCTTTGACCTCCTTAAAGTCTGAGTATGTCTGCCTTTATGGCGGCATAAAAAACCCAGCCATACATGGTAAAAAATCGGCCCCCAAGATTATATATTTGGTAAGTTCGTTGGAAATTTTAAGTGCTTATATTGGGGGCATGAGCAGGAGTTGAATGCCTGCATACAAGAAGAAGTCAGTAATGTAGAAAATAGGTCATGTGACTGCTTCAGCTGTATTTCAATAGGACACCTGTCCTGTCAGGGGCTGGAACAGTAGGACATTTGAAGCTTTGGTAGGTCAGCATCCAGTGTTGAAAGCCTGCATATGAGAAGGAAGACAAAAAAAAAGAAACTGACCGAGAAGAAGAAGAAGAAAGGAAAAGAATCTTGACTCGTGATGGTCTGCCGAACGAACCATGCTTGTGCCGTGCAGGTGGAGCATGGAGCCCCAGCCCGCGCCAAGCCGGTGCCCCACACGGGCATCCCCTTCCAGCCCAAGCTGCCCCACCAGCACACGGTGCCCGAGCCCTTCTCCGTGGAGGAGCGCAGCAAAGCCATGCTGGCCCAGAAGGAAGAGAAGATCCGACTGATCCTGGAGGAAGAAAAGAGGGTGAGATGGCGGTTCGTGTTGGGTGTGAGTGAGTGAGTGTGTGGGTGGGTGGGTGGGTGGGTGTTTGGGGGTGAGGAAAAGGGTGTGTGTATGTGGGTGTGTGTATGTGAGTGTGTATGTTTATGTCTAGTTTGTGTGTGTGTAGTGTTTGTGTGTGTGTGGGTGTGTCAAATGTGTGGGTGTGGATATGCATGTCTGTAGTATGTTTGGTGGCTTGGTGGTCTAGCGGTAATGCACCTGACTAGAAACTGAAGGGTCATGGGTTCTAATCCTGTTCGAAGCCTAGACCTTTCCCCCACCCACTAGACCAGAGGTGGTGTGGTCTGGGTGCTTACTACTGCTAGTCTTTAGGATGAGACGATAAACAGAGGTCCTGTGTGCAACATGCATTCAGCGCACGTAAAAGATCTCACGGTAACAAGGGGGTTGCCCCTGGCAAAATTCTGTAGAAAATCCATCCTAATAGGCAAACAAATACCCAATGCAGACAGGGAGGAAAAAAAAGAAGAATAAAAAAAGGGTGGCGCTGCACTGTGGCGACACGCTTTCCCCGGGGAGAGCAGCCCAAATTTCACGCAGAGAAAATCTGTGATAATAAAGTATATTTCAATGTTTGACATGTTCTTAAACGTAGCGTTATGTAACGTGTATGTTTTTTTCTGGAGGAAGAAAATGGGGTGAGGAGAGTGTGCTTGTGTGTGTGTGTGTGTATGCAAAAGAGAGAGGTAGAGAGAGTTTGTGTGTGTATAATACATTGGCATGTGTTTGCCGTGTGCTCAAGTGTGGTGGTGTGTAGTTTATCATTATGTATGTTGACTTGGATTTCATATATCGCCCATAGTGTGGCGGTGTCTACTTTGTGCATGTTGGCTTGGATTTTTATATTTCACCCATCATGAACGGTCTTTCCTCTTTCTCAACATCCTATTTATCTAACTGTTCTTTCTCTGCCAGGCGCGTGAGTTCCATGCTCAACCCCTCCCCAGCCACGATCCAATGCTGCCGGAGAAGGTTGTGAAGGAGCCCACCAGGCCCGAGCCCTTCCAGCTGGAAACTGACGAGCGTGGCACATACTACGCCCAGGAACTAGGTCACAAGGTGGGCAGAATTCAGGTAACATGCCTTCCCCGTCGCCATGTAGCCTGGGTGTATACCCCTCCCCCCCATGTAGTTAGACCTCGGGTTACCTACCATTAACGCTGCTGGGGTAAGTACTTGCTTGTTATCCTCTTTTTGTTTCTTCACACTACTTACTAACAGTAGTAGTATTTTTTGCCTATGCTGCATATTTTGTTTTAGCTTTGATTTTGATTAATTAACTAATTTTTTTTTTCGATCATGTTTCATATTTTGTTTTAATTTTGATTTTGATTAACTACTTTTTTTTTTTCCTTTGAGAGAGAATAGAAAATTGAACAATATGATCATGTTTCATATTTTGTTTTAACCTTGATTTTGATTAACTGCTTTTTTGTTGTTGCTTTTTTATTTTCTTTGAAAGAGAATAGAAAATTGAACAGTAGAATCCTTTGGTTGGCAGATATTGATGTGTAAGTCTGGGAGAGAACTGAAAGGTGAAAGATGAAATGGTACACATCTTGAGTATTCATTCATATAGCTTTGGAGAGCCTGGGTGAAAGGACAGTTGTTGTGGTTCAAAACTGTGTTGCGTTGTGACTTGTCACTGTTTTGCCTAGTGATCTGAGCTGAAGGAACCAGTCTTGTCTGTTACGTTTGGATACTTTACAAAGTTAATCATTTTTCACCTAGTTTTTGAAGATGAAACCCATTTATTGATCAAAAGATACCAACATTTAAGAAAAAACAGCAAACATTTCTGACAAATATATTTGTATTTGATATTTTTTTTTACCAGTTATTTTATGTTTCATTTTTTCTTGTCTTTTGATCTTTTCTACCACCACTCTGGTTTTTACTCTTATTTCCACCTGCATTTGTTTTATTTTCTTTGTAAACATTCTTGTGGTATCTCTTTCAAACAGCACACACATGATCAGTTGATTACTGGTGTGGTGGTGATTAGTCAAATCGGTGACTGAAATCCTTAGAACCTGAATCGGCACGATTGTTTTTTTGTTTTTAAGAGAAACAAATGAACGTTTTTTTTTGTGTTCTGATAAATAAAATCACACTGGTGATTAACATCAGTATGTGTGATGTGTGTGCTGTGTGTCACAGTGTGTGCATTTGTGCATGAATGCGTTCATGCGTGCGTGCGCCTGCATGTTCTTCTGTGTATGTGTGTGTGAATGTTGAGGACTTAATGCATACATTTGCTTTTGTCTATTGTAATTGCTTGCTGTTTTTTTTAGGTCAGACGTAGCAAATATTATTATGATCATTATTATTTTAATCCTGCTGGGTTTTTTTTCTGAAGGTGTTTTAGATATAGACTTTTTCTCTCTTACAAACTATCATTTACACTATCAGCACCGTCATATTTACTGTGTTCACAGCTGACAGAGGAGGAAGAAGAGCAAAGGAAGGCAGCCGAGTTCCGCGCGCAGCCAAACCGAACCATCTACAAACGACCATTCATTCCGGAAAAGTCGACCAAAGCTTTGACAGGTATACACTTGAGTCACAAAAACAGTCATTTCTTCAGGTCTCTAAAGCTTGAACTAGTTTTATCCTTTTTTTTATTTTTTGTTTTTTGGTGTGTGTGTTTTGTTGACATTCAAGATACAAAGCTTTGACAGGTATGTACTCGAATAACAAAAAATAAATTCACTGCTGCAGGTATCAGCCTATTTCTATCTTTTTGGTTGATACCCAAGATTTGTGAATCCTTTTTATGTGCACATACACATGTGCACATATTTGATTGCACTTAACATACATGTTACGTATGATGTATGCACATTCACTCTCTGATACTCACGTACACAAACCCACACACTGTGCCTTCCCCCATCCCATACAGACTTCTGTATCCCCAGCAATGCATCCATACCTCCACATATGGAAAAATATGTGCATACACATGCAATTTGTACAGTCTTAAGAGACAGAAATCCAGTGGGAGATTCAGAGAGCATTACTTCATGGTTTACACGAGCAGTATGATAAGGGTCTTGCTGTTTTGTTATCTTGTATTTCATTAGAACCAATTTTGTGATGTATATTTAGAAGACTGCAAATGTAATCATTATAGTGTGTAAAAAATCTCATTTAATTAATTATACATACATGATACTGAACTTTGGCTCATGGATGCTGTAGCTGATAGCCGTGCGCGAGTTATGGTATGTATGTTTATTAAATTCAGGTTTAGGAAACAAAGTTTCCTCTTGTTTAAGCTTCATGACTAGCAATGTTTTTGCACTGGAATGTGTCTTAGAAACCTGATAAGGCTTATTAATAGCCATCTGTTTTCTGAGAGTACTGTGATCAGTGTAAAATGGGCAGCGGCTGATGTACATTTCTGCTGGGGTACATTTATTTCCTAGTTTTCATTATAGATATTTATTTAAAAAATAAGTTTTCTTTCTACGTTTGACCCTTTTCATTCCTTTGATGACATTCGTGGCAAATTCCTTTGTTTAGGACCTATAAATGGCAAACATGCTTTTATTTACCAAACTGATCACTCCGTTTTCCTAAGTTTGATAATAAGATCTTTCATGCTTTTTCACAATCCGGAAAAAGAGTCAGAATGCTGCCATATCCCATTTGCCATGTGCTGCACTTCTTTAATGGACAGTGCGGTGGATTTAAAACTTGATGGTCTTTTGCAGAAATTTCTGACTTTGAGCTGAACTCTGACCGCCGAGCCATGGACCGAGAGGAGTTTGAGATGCGCAAGAAAGAGCGTGAGGTGGAACTGGAAGGGCACCGTCGCCAGAGGGAGCAGCGCGACAAGGTAGAAGAGGAGATGGCCATTGCCAAGCTCCGGGCTGAGATGGTTCACAGGTCCAACCCCATCCGTCGTTACCCGCCTATGGTGATCAAGCCCAGTGACAAGCCTCTGACTGAAGCGGAATCCCCCCAGTTTTCCGACAAGCTGCGGGCAAAAGTGCGTCTCTGAGGCTGTCCCCGTAGTTTTCCTGACAAGCTTCAAGCAAAAGAGCGTCTCGGATGAGGCTTCGCTGGTGGACTTTTGCGTTCCTGTGACTTCAAAAAAAAAAAAAGCCAGGAATGAATAATACTTCTGAGTGCGACTCTTTATGGACTAAACTTGATGGAATTTGTGCAGCTCCTTGGAAAGAGGCAGTTTGATAACATCGCTCTTAATCAGTTTACTCGAATGATTGTGTCTTTGTGTCACTGCTGTCATGAAAATGAAAGGTTTTCATTGCGTTAGATCATGTTTCATACACACAACACTGATATGATGGTGCATCTTGATTCTTCTCTTTCCTCTCATTCACAGGGTTTCAGCTCCTGCGAGCGCCCCCAGACTAAGCACATAAACAAAGAACCTACCAACCTGGGGGCAGATTTCTTTGCATATATGGCCTTTTTTTGGTGTTTATCCTGCCATAAACGCAGCCATAGTCTGACTTAAGGAAGCTTTACAAAGAATTTTGGTGGAAAAGGCAGGGGAATGTATATTAATTAATACCAAGTTTAATGATAGTTTTGTTTATTTTGAAGGGGGTATCAGCTGTTGTGTGCATCAGTCACAGCAAGGGCAGAGGAAGGAGTGAAGAGGGGGCACTGTACATGTTCTTGTCTAGGAAAATCAGCACGTTTGTTTTTGTCAAGGTCTGCCAACGGCTCCTGTCATCAAACTATGCAACTGTATATAGGAGGTAACCCTACTGATTGGCTTGTGTGTGTATGTGTGTGTGTGTGCTGCCTCTTATCAGACTACTGCAAGCTCCAGTGTTTGTTCCAACTCCTCGATCACAACAAAATATTGAAAACGTTTGGTTATCCCATGCCCTGTGTTTTTTTTTCATTTTAATTTTTTTTTTAGCCCAATTTGTGTGACTTTACTTGTGAAATGACAACAGCTTGGAACAGAAAAATCGAGCAATACAGTAACAGCAGAAAGTTCTTAAAAAATATGGGGAAAAAAAATCTCTTCATACTAACATCAAAGGGAAAAAGGCCTTGGCAAATCACAAGTGTACTGATTAATGTTTGGTCTATACTATGAAGAGAAAAAAAGCAATTTTATTGTTGAACAATTTCTTTGGTACAGTTTGCATGTTTTGATTGTTATCCGTTTGTATTACCTCTCAGTTTTGCCCTTGTGACTGCAATTGGATGGATGGGGGTGGGCAAGATTTTTTTTTCAAAACGTAAAAAGAATATTCAGTACTTTAAATAAAGACACCCCCCTCCATCAAAAGAAAAGAAAAAAAAACTAAAAAAAAATGTAAAAACAAAACTGTAATGAACTCCCTTGAATCAAGCCTGTTTTAACTGATATCTTGATGTTTGCCGTCTCTCTCCCTTATTGTGAAGAATGGCACTGTTTCTTGTTGCAGTAATCATACAAACATTGGGGAAAAAAAAGAGGTTGGGATCTCAGATGACTGGTTGGCATCAGATTTGTCTGCAAGATGTTCTTGTCCACTTTTTATATCATTTTGTAATGCGTCATGGTTTGTGTAGTAAAAGTAATAAAAACAGATGGTTTGCCATTTTGATAGAGAGCATGCAGGCCGGGAGGTAGTTTGAGAAAGAACTCACTTGATGGTAAGTGAAACATGTTGGACAAAACAGAATTGAATAGTTCTGTGCTCATGTCTGTCACGAAGCTATTCCTTGGGCACTTTCATTGTGTTTTTTCTCGAGTCCAAGTCTGCTGACAGTGGTGAGGCTTACCTTGCATGATCAGTTTGAAATAAGTGGAAGATTAGTAAATATTAAAGAATATCCCCCCCCCCCCTCCCCCTCCTTCAACTACTACTACTATTCCCTTGACTTGCGTCGTTGGGGTGCCATGCTTGAGACTGTTGTCAGGGCGCTCCATCAGTCTCGATCCTCTGATATTCATAACAGAGAGTTGAAGGTCTCTCCAGTCCACTGTGGCATTATCAGCCCATGTCTTACGTTGTCTGCCTCTTCGGTGCCCTCCTCCAACTGTGCCCTTCTAATTAACCTTATAAAGACATTTGCCGAAAACAGATTGTAAGTTCCATGAAATTATGAATGCTGAATATGAATCCTGATGCACAGGCATTTGAATGTCTTCTAAAGTGGTATCCAGAGTTTCTTCATCAAATGGGTTTAACCTTTCTTAGTTGACTTCATTGTGAACTGACAACATTCAATGTTTGGTAGTTTATCTCAGATTTGTGAGCCTTGTGTGTGATTGAACGTGTATGATGTTTAAGTTTCTAATTGGTACCCGATTTGTGTTCTGACGAAAAGCTGCTTTTAAGTATAATGTGCAAACTGCACGTGTGTACATAAATGTTTGGTCTTGTATAATGTGCAAACTGCACGTGTGTACATAGGTGTGTTTGGTCATCATTGTAGTGTAAAGCAGTTACTTTAGTTAAAGCTGTTGCAGGTGCCTATAAAGCCAGACTGCTCAGTCTGTAGGCCAGTCTGACTCCTCACAGTGCGCTGTATGGGAACACTCCTCTTTGTAAGGCAAGGCTTGTTGGCGACTGCTGGGATGCATGTTTGGGACTGGTGAGGGCTGGATTGCAATGTAGGACTTTTAAAAGCATTTGGGGTCATCAATACCTTATTCGTGACTTCAGAGGAATTGTCAATTTCATACTTTGAAAACAATTTAAGATAAAACCACCCTCACTTCCCTACCCATCCCACCACAAGAAAAACAACAAATGTTTTGTACACAAGCTTTGAACTCCTGCAAGCACCTCTAATCTAAACACATAAATTCACAACATACCTACCTATCTAACCTTGGGAGCGGATTTTTGCTTTAATGCACAACTTTTTTTTTAATTTTTTTTTTATCCAGCCTTAAAGGCAGCCATTTTCCACCTTCAGGGCACTTCAAAGAAAGATATGTGAAAAAGGTAGGTGAATAGAAACTGGAGGCAGAAATAAGAAAGCTTGAGACGAAAAGAGCATGACAGGAAAGAGGAACCTCTAACTGTCTAACAGCTAGTTCGACAGCTCCTGTGGTTTCAGAAACAGGAGGGGCCTTTAATTTCACAGTTCACAGTACCCCACTGCAGGGGCAAGCGCTCTAAGCTATTCCAGCACACAATATTTAGCAACATGGAAGGATTGGGATATTTGTGCATGGGTTTTTTACGATCTCCCAGGTCAACTTACAGGCTGACCTGCCAAACCCTTATTGCCGTTTGTGTATATATATGCGTACGCAGAAGAATAAAGTATGCATGCATGTTAAAGATCCCATGCTTGATGTCAGCGTTCTGTGGGTTGCGGAAACAAAAAGATGCAGCATGCACCAGTGGCTTGATTAGCGCACTAGGTAAGGCGGTTGGTCAAACATCTGTAAAGTGGATTTCTTAGGGAATGTGGTACTGTGTATATGGAATATTCAGAACGCTGTAGGTCACTTGGAAAAAATTGGAAAGTATGGGCCCAAATTGTTTTTACTGATAACGAACTTTTTGAGAATGCATAGATCTGTTTAAGGGAATAGTCATATGTATCCTTCTGGCTAGTTATGTATAATTCCTCCCTCCCCCCCCATGTTTATATAGCCCTGCTAACCACAGAGGTCACACTAGGGCTGAGAGCCTTTTTTAATAAAATTATTTAGCGACTCGGGCATTCGCATGGGGAGAAAAAGAAAAACTTTAAAAAAGCAAGAAAAAAAAGGAAACTTGTAATTCAGAACAGTGTTCTTGTGTTATTTAATTAATATCCCCATTTTCTGCTTTTTATTTTTTTGTTTTTTTCTTCTGGTGTGTGTCAGTCCTTTCGCCTTCAATTTTGTCTGAAATTTCTCATTCCAGATCTGTGGTTTTTTGTTACTTTTATTTTTGCTGTGTATACCGTTTGTTTACTTTTGAGTGCTATTTACAATTGTGTTTATAATTAGCATTTCATCCCTTGACAAAAAAACCCACAGTAATGTAAGCCTAAACCAGAGTCATATCTTGACTTGGATGTCACATTCAGATTTTGTTCCGACAAATGTTAATTTTTAGCTTTTCTACCTGATTTCACTCTTGATGTGGCCTTTGGTGGTCGGTTGGGTTTAAAGCCCCCATTTTTGTTTGTTTGTTTTGTTTCAAATTTGTTATATATTTTCAGACATGTACTATATATATTTATATTTGCTCCCAAATGTTAGCTCAATATCTCTATAAATTTGTTTCAGCTTTGAGATAAGGCAGATAACTTGATGGTTCTACCCAGAGCACTTCTTGATAGTCTTTGATTATATATATTTGATAATACTGCTTCCAGATTCACCAATTTTCTCATGTTTTATTTTGTGCTTAAAAGTTTACTGATGTATATACATGCACATACCGTGTAACATGTGGATCATTTGTGTACATTGATGCTTCAAAACAATTTCTCAACCTAGCTTGGATCAAGACAGTTAATTTCTCAGCGATCTATCTGAGATCAAGACAGTCAATTTCTCAGCCTACATGGGATCAAGATGGTCCATTTCCCAGCCCACATGGGATCAAGATGGTCCATTTCCCAGGCCACATGGGATCAAGATGGTCCATTTCTCAGCCCACATGGGATCAAGATGGTCCATTTCTCGATCAAGACAGTCAATTTCTCAGCCCATCTGAGATCAAGATGGTCCATTTCCCAGGCCTCATGGGATCAAGAGTCCATTTCTCAACCTATCTGGGATCAAGACAAATTTGCAGCCTGCCTTGGATCGACAATTTCTCAGTATACCTGGGATCATTACAATTTCTCAGCCTGTCTGGGATAAAACTTCTGACAAACTGGATCTACCAGTGTGTGGAAGCAGTAAATTTCTCAGCCTGTCTGGGATAAAACTTCTGACAAACTGGATCTACCAGTGTGTGGAAGCAGTAAGTGCAGTCTGATCATTTTCAGCTTTCTGTTTATTTGTATGTGTTTGTGTTTTTAAAAAAATAATTATTTTTAAAATGCAGTTGTTGCAAATAAGGCCTGAAGGTTTACAGCCTTAATATAAAAGGATTGCAAAGAAAAAGTACAGTAACAAAAACAAGAGCTCTAAACAGCCTTTCAGTTTTGAAAATAATTCTTGGATGGATTTCACATGTTTTTAATACAGTGGTACATTGATTAATGTAAAACTAATATTTAATTGTATATATTCTTTAGAATTTTTTTTTTTAAGTGTGTGTAATGATTAAAATAAAACAAGCATTATGCATATTCTGGCACACTATGGCTGTATGAATTGCATGTGAAAGTTAATGTATTTTTTCCCCCTCACATACAAAAAAAGTTTTTTCGTTTAATTTCTTGTCTTCACTCATCATTTCTTTCTCTTATGAACACTACTTAGTTCCATGAAGCAACACTGATGCACATTAAATAAAAAAGTGTATTGACTGCATCTGGTATTCTGGGATGGTTTCGGTGCAGAAAAAAAAAGTGGTTTACATATAATTTGTACATATAAAATGCTGAAGGATTCTGAATTCGCAGTTCCGTAGTTTTCTCTGGACTTGCCTTTGACAGTTTGGAAATATGTGCATATCTTAATAAATGTTTTAATAACAATTTTCAGGGTTTTATTTCAGTCCTTTCTTTTGCTTTCAAGGGATATGAAGTTCCTCTTTGTAAGTACATAGTACATACTACACTTTCACTATGATCATATATCTGAAATCTTCAATGTCCCACATGACGTAAGTTTGGATTTGATAGAAAATGGCCCTTCAGGGCCCTACATAGTTTAAAAACTTACACAGCGTACATCATGGTTCAAACATATTTTAAAAGAAGGAACCCTGCACGCTGTATGTCGTGGGTTCAAACACACCCATACTGTCAAAGAAGGAATCTGGCAGAACAGATAATCAGGGGTGAACGTGTAGATGAAGCCAGTTATTGGTTACAGCATGATAGATTTTTCAGATTTTCCCAAGGTGGTGTGACAGCGTTCGGAACAATCCATATACGCTACACACATCTGCTAAGCAGATGCTTGACCTACTGCATAACCCAATGCGCTGCATCAAGCCTCGGGTGCATGCTGGGTATTTCTGTGTTTCCGCAACAGCATGATAATGTCTGAAATGAGGGTATTTGAACTAAACAGCTTCTCAAACATATGTACTGAGTCTGATAGATCTTCACTTTCCTGCCAGTTCACACTCCAGCGAAGCAAAGCATGTGGTGCCATTTAGGCCTAATACTGTGCACAGCACTGGTCACTTAGTCTTGAATGATAGAGTATGGGTGTGTTTGAACCCAGGACATATGATATGGTGTGCCTTGTTCATTATTTGAGAGTATGGGTGTGTTTGCATCCATGATGCATGGGAAGGGTTATATGTTTTTGATTATTTACTTGTTTATTAAAATTTATCAATAAAATTGCATCATTTTTTTGTAGTACATGCTCAAAGTATTTTTTTCAGCAAAGTCATGAAAATTCAGCGAGATTGCGTTAAAACGAACTGAAATATGAAACATTAATCCTCTAAAACTTGCTAGCAGAAATACCTGAATGAAAATTATTTTTCAGTGCAAAACGGCAATTAAACAGTATCAACTGAATATGAACTATAACTTGCTCAGAAAATAACTTTTGAGAATGAAATGTGACTGTGCATGCATGCGCACATGAACACGCACACACATACAAGATAAACTATTACAATCAATACAACATTTAATACAAGCAGTTTCATATGAAATGAACATGACAAGGAAAAAAAAGTGAACTTTCATTTAAACTAGGTTCATTCATAATCATTCATCCTACATGTAGATTTTTCCTACCTGGTGACATTTGGACATATTAGATTATATTTGTATGTATGGCTCAAATGGACTCATTTTAGAATGATTTCAATGATGAAAAATGGAAATAGCTGGGCAAGATCAAGACAGCAGTACATCGTCCGGCCCCTCCGATTTCAGAATTTCCCAAGGAGGTATCACAGCGTTCGGAATATTCCATATTCGCTACACCACACCTGCTAAGCAGAT